>PNEQ01006764.1:0-31996 GCA_003012365.1 Medauroidea extradentata
TGAACCGACAAGAAATGTTTGAATTTCGCTCTTTTAGTGTATAATTTTTAATGTATAACTTAAGTAATTTATTCATTTGTTTGTATATTGTAAATATGACTTGTCCGATATCTTTGTGCAAAAATGTACACAAAAAAGATCTAAGGATGCAATAAACTATATCTACATCTATATCTATATCTATCTATATTTAAGAGGTAAAATTTTTTCAAAAACAGTAACCTCCATAGTTTTAAAAACAAGAATTATTAGTCATTCTTACAATATGAGAAGGTATGGCATAATTTTTAAAATATTATAGCATGAAAATACCCTCTTCACTGCCCGTTCTGCCACAAATACTCATAATTTAAGTGTGCACTTAGTGAAGTCAATTTCAATTTACTGTTGATGCTGGACACATTAAGTGTGTGATACATAAGTTCAGCACGTAATACAAAACAACCCTAATCCACAATATTTTGAAGAAATTATTTTATTTAGAAGTAATGTACATACTGTAAATTCTATAATACAGCCCACACTAAAAACATCAAAAATTCAAAAAGTACTTGAAACCTTGCGTATTTATTCAGCAGCTTTGACTAAAGCCTCACCAACTTCAACTGCAATTGCCGCTTCTGCTTTCGCTTGATCTGTAGTGGCAGACGACAGTTCACTTTGAGCCTTGTTTAACACATCTCGGGCTGCAGAAATATCAAGATGCTCGATGGGGCACGCCTCTTCGGCCAACACTTGAACAGACGAATCGTCGTTGATGGTTACTGTACCACTCGACACAAAAATCTTCTTGTTGCTTCCATCATTTTCATAAACTGTTACCACTCCAGGCTTCAAAACGGCCAGGGTCGGGACATGTTTGGGCAGTATACCAAAAGAGCCACTGAATGATGGCACATCTACCTGTTTTACGGAAACACTGTCGTAAAACACTTGATTCGCAGCAGCGAAAGTGAACGACATATCGTCGGCATAATTACGTTTTGTTACAAATGACGGCAGCTGTCTCCTGAACACCGACGTAACAGGTCGCACAGAGCGTACGAATGAAGCCATTCTGATGATAATTCACAATAAATCTACAACAGTAGTTATACCACCTTGATTTCAGCAATAATTCTCACTGCCCAAAACAGCCACAAGCAGAAAATATTTCATAAAATCGAGAAGGATCAGTGCAGCCAACACACATTCGAACAACCGCCTCTCCTCTACCCAAAGGAAAAAATATCCCCACTTGCGAGATGCAGCGAAATGCTGTAAAGGAGAATAACAAAAACTTGGAAGACATATTGGAACTCACCAAAATGTGAAGTTCAAAGATGATACATTTTTGAACCTTTAGAACAATGATAAAACAATCTCTTGCATAGTCTTCAAAATAAAATAATTTTCGATTACGACCCAAATTAATCCTCTTTAGGCGTTTATGAAAACGTAGTAGTTATAACCCTACTAGTTTGTTTTATTACATTCGTAAGATCTTTTCAATACACAATGGTACAAAGATATTGGACAAGTCATTTGGATTACATAGGCCTAACAAATAAAAAACCTATACTCATTGTATTGGTCAAGTTACTGGGGCCGCCTTCCGTTTTTCACTGATTTCACTGGCCAGTGTTTTCAGTAATGTCAGCTATGGTTCCGAAATTGCTGACGGCACTGATAGTCACTGATGGTCGGTTGACGACGATACCCTGTGCGAGGCTACATCCGTTTACTGAGATTACCGATTTTACTGGCGCTTCAGAGCATCAGTGTTGTCAGTAAACCAATATTTTTGGCGGGAATTCAAAAGTTGAAGTTATCTAATTATAGGATTAGTCTTTTTTAATATATAAGAGCCAAAGAGGGTATCTATTAATTTATAATACATTTATCTAACGTCTGTTTATAGATACAGAAGCATTCGTCGTGCAGTTTGCAAAGACTAAATAATGTTTATAGATTGAATCGTACCTTGTTTGCAAAGACTAAATAATGTTTAGAGATTGAATCGTACCTTGTTTATGCATTTAAAATAATGGATACAGCTTCCCAAACCTTAAATAAACACACAGTATAAGCTGCGTCGTGAAATAACGAGGAAAACAGTATCAGTCGTAAGTTGTGCTGGATGTATCAATATGCTAAAAATTTACCCAACTTTATTACTAAAGTAAATACAATTTTAACAACAAGCAAAATAAACATGACAGTTTATCGCAAGAAAGAAATCACAGAAATGCCAGAGATGTGGTTGCTAGGCAACGTACATTGCAGTAATGTTTACTGATTTTAATGTTCCGATATTATCTATTTACTGACAGTGAAAATATTTTGCTGATTACTGACGGTGTTCCCTTATTGTTCACGGACACTGGCGAACTGTCAGTGATATCAGTGAAATCAGTGAATAACGGAAGGCGGCCTGGATCTACTCAGTCGAATGTTTATAACGACCGGACATAAATTCGAAAGAAGTATCTTGGCGGCCTTTGTACTACCAACCTTCTAACATCTTTGGTACTGCCCTTGTTGGTCTTCTTTGTGTTTTTGGATTTGAAGCTTAAAAGGAGTACTCACTTGCCCTATGTCCAATACTTCACAAGAAAACCATTGTAGTTTCGAGCAGTTTCTGGCAACGTGACCCCATTCATTACATTTAAAGCATTTCCGATTTTCATCTTATCTATTATTTGCAGATTCATCCCTCTCAAGTTCGCAGAACTGTTCCGCCAGTCACTATTTACACTTTCTCGATAACCTCTTCCAGTTTGACCTACCTTCATTAACTTGAAAATTTCTTCCACCATTACCTCTCCTGCTCACTGGTCCCTTTGTCACGAATGCTCCAGGCGTGCCAATTGTTTTGTCTGTGTCTTCCCTTAGCAACAATGACTTGACCTTCTCGGTAGATAAACTGTGTTCTCTGGCGATAAAGTTCACTAATAATCCATATTTATCCTTTGGTAGTACTATAAGGCTGTGTCGTCTCAACTCGCTGAAAGAGTACTCTCTCGCCCACTGTTGATGTCACAGAGAGTACTTTATACTGTCCCAACTCAAAGGGAGAGTATACAACACGAGAGTGAACGACAATTTGCCCTCGCTGCTCACTCTGTTGTTTACTGTGTGGCAGCCATATTGATTGCCTCGCAGTCGAGCCATCGAGGGCACAACAAAGTGTAGATTTCCCAATTCGCTTCGGAGTGAGAGTAGCCGAGAGGGAGAGTGGGTAGTGAGAGAGTATGCATTCTGAATTAAGACACTGTCTAAAAAACTGCCCTGCTAACTGGGCATCATACACTCTAAACCGCTTCACACTTTTCTGTCCCAGGATTGAATTCACGACATGTAGTCGTGCATGCTCACGTCATCAGATTTCTTAGTGTTCACCATTTCACGAAGCATTTCCAAACACTGTGGAAGAGTATAAGATGAGTGAACGTTTGCAAGTTTATCCCACGCATCTTTGGCACTTGCTATTTCTACTATGTTTTCAACATGCGCGTCACTCACACTTTTTAGAAGGAATGCTGTTGCCTTCCTATTCAACCTAGTTTGCGTCTCATTTAACCCAGCACAGTAACAGAATTCTGGATCTATTGTGTTCCAACAATTCCTTTCAATTAACTCAGTTTGTGCTCTTCTGGACCACACGTAATAGTTATCCTTTGTTAATTTTGGCATAGAGTCTCTTGTTTCGTCAGCCATGTTCCGTTTCTTGTCTCGGCTTCTTCTGTATTACAACTTCACCTTTCCCATTTGTTGCAGCGCAGTGGAATTCGGAAGTAAAATTACTAACACCATCTGACATGAAGACAGCTAGAATAGCAAACAAGTTTTTTTAAGTATTTATGATGCAAATACTGGTTGACCTTTTAAGTTTTGTCAGTTCAACTCATTGGAATAATAATCCACAAGTAAATATGGCTTGTCATTTAAAAATAAAATATAAATTCCTACCTTCTGCCATGGGTGAACAGAGACTGGATGAGGGAGCAGTGGCTGTTTTCGCTTAGATTTTTGGTATTTGTTATACACCTCACAGCTAGTCACAAAATCGACAATCTCAGACGTCATGCCAGGCCAAAAACTGTACCCCGTGCCCGCTGTATACATTTTTCTGTACCCTGATGAGCAGCATGAACACAGTGTAGAATCTCTTGCCTCATACACTTGGGAATGACAACAGCATTGCATTTTAAAATGAAACCATAAGCACAACTGAGATATTTTCTGTACGTTCAGTGTTTTCTCAAATCTGGATAGACCTGCTAAGGCTTACTGGGCCAGCCCACAGAAATGGTTCAAGACAAATTTTGAAGTTTGGCATCTTTACTAGTATACTCCTGTACCTCTAACAACTTGGCATCTGTTATCCTAGCAGATAGAATGGCAGAACATACCTACAGCTCAACATCATTTTTGAAACCTGTACTTTCTGTTGAGCTTGGACAAGTTTGGCATGCGCGAAATAAGGTATTTGGTATAAACATTTGTCAACCTGGCTTGTACTCAACTTTTAAAGTATACTGTTGCAATTGAAGTTGCATCCATTGTAGTCTAGCTGGGCAGTCTACCAAACAATTTTTTTAATTCTCACTAGCAGCAACAGTGACATGTAAAATACAGGATGGGGCTGAATTCGACCGATAAACTTCGGGAGGTGATTCTTTATGAAAAACAAGTAAAAAATATATGGGACACTTTGTACCTAAAACTAATGTTAAAGGTGGTATGAGCCCTTAATCATAGAAAATTCTAAGAGTATTTTTGTAAAATAATGTAAATGAAGAAGCATTTAATGATGACAATTTGAGCATTGTTTTATACCATCGGGACCTTGAAATACATATTAGAATCACATCAATACCTTGCACCCTAATACAAATTACTAGGGTGGCTACCTCTTTTATTACATGCCACTTTTCTACCACCAGAAATTACGAACTTTGAATATGGTTTTCTGCTAGAGAAGCACGTCAGTAGTAAAAAATGTCGCCTTGTTGTAAATGCGTAGGACCAACTGTTTTCGTGTAAATTTCGTAAAAAAATGGGCTGCAGTCTAACAGTTCTTACTACGTAGGTAATACGGCATACACGTTTGAATGGCTGGCTGCCGTACTAACTGCTATGACTGAGAGATGGGAGAGAATGGAGGCCTAACATTTCATAAACAGATAAGATCATTAGATACAGTAACAAAAAGAACTGAACAATGTCAGAGAACCAGGAAAAGAATCGGCCATGACCGATATCAAGGGATTCAACCCATCATTTGTCTGGAGTGATTTCGGGAAACCATGGGAAACAGGAACAAGAATGGGCGGAGTCGGGAATCGAACCCGTAGATTCCTGCAACGTGATATACTTGCACCACCTCGCTCGTTGACGAGAATGGAAGAATATTGTTGAATAACATTAACACAAACAAGGTTACAGTACAAGTAACAAATAATTTTAGAACTGTCTGTGTATTAAGGTACTGCTATTTTGTAATACCATTTGTAACATGTAGGTTTGAGCCCTTAATCACAGGCATTTAAACTTTAAATCGTGGTCATGTTAATGTTATCATTTAAATAGTATTTGTATTTTTGTTATATTTGCGCCAACTTTATTACTTAGAATGTGTAATTACAATTAAAACAGAAAGAATTGTGCACAAGTACTCACAGGAGTGTGCCTCCACTCACCTGATGAAACAGATGTAGTCTGCGAAACTTTGTGACCGCGCGTCCGCTGAGAAATGTGTTCATCCTATGTGTGTGTGTTTCTGTCTGCAAGTACCATCCTGTGAATACTTGTGCAAAATTATTTCTGATTTAATTGTAATTAAGATTTTTTAAGATTAAGATTTCCTTCAGATGTATATTAAATATTTTGATGCAGAAACTCTTTAAATAGCAGCATTTTGCACCTTAAAAAATAAAATTTCCCGGTGGTGGACTCTTACACACCCCTTTATTATGAAGGTTATATGTACTGGCACACTTTCTCTACCAGTGACGTCCCTCCCAAAAATCAAGTGCTTACGACGCCGATGTTTATGACATAATTTGCCCTGAGTTGTTAGTGAAGGTGGTCTCCTGAATGTTAATACCGGGAGAAACCCAGCTATTGTGCCGGCATCACATGTAAAATACATCTTTACTCTTTGTTAGATAGAGAGAGGGATAGAGATAGACAGACAAGGAGTGAGAAAGATAGAGTGATAGAGAGAGATAGAGTGATAGGGAGATAGAGAGATACATAGATATAGAGATAGACAGCATAATAGATAGACACAGAGATAGATATATAGAGAGACAGATAGAGAGAGACAGACAGACACACACAAATACACATACAGTATTCAGTAAACCAGGTATGGCAAGCATGAGGGAGTAGAAGTATAAGAAAGTTCTGTGAAAATACTTACAACTATTGAGAAACAGCATTACATTAACTGTTGAGAATAAAGTGAATGCTACGACTACCAATGATAGACTGGTAGTGCACACAGACTTACTAGTGATATTAATTAACTTTCCAAAGAAAAAAACAGGTAAATGTTACACTGATGATGATATTAAGATAATTACCCGCCTTGAGGGTTGCCACTTGCGAGACTGATTATGCTTACTTAGCGTACATATATTCCTATGAATTGAAACACAACACCATTGCAACACAAATACATAGGAGTCCATATGTGAGATTGTGAGGAGTCCATGAGTAGAATTTGGGGAGGGGGAGGGAGGAAATGCAAAGGGGAAATTCTTCCTGTTTTGACACACAATTGACTTAATCTATTTATTTTGTGTGGGCTGTCATATTTTTACGTGTATTTATCTATTTTAGATGCAGTTAACGTAATGTTAATGTAAGTTTGTTATTTGTCTATTTTTTGTTGTGTGTACTTCGTCTTTTGGTTTGTTTATTCTTTATTTTCTATTTTTTAGATACAACGTCTAAGCCAAAAGACTAGTTGTATTCAGTAAATTTATATTACATGAATAACTAAGCATGGTGGTAAGGTGGTCGTGGCTGATACTACATAATTTAACCAGTTTATTGTTTGAGACACTAGAAAGTGCGGCACAGCACTGGAGTTATCCTCTCTACGTACAGCTACACAGGTGGCACACACTATAACCTTTTCCCCTACTTATAACATTAGCTAACAAACACCAGCCGCTGATCATTGTGCTATGCACACACAATGGAGGACAGGGCAGAGGCGTGGTACCAGCAGCCTGAGTGTCACTGCCCGAACTTAATATCAGAGCATGTTTGGTGAAAAGATGTTTAGTAAATATCAGGTAGTGTATAATACATAAGAAAATATGTAATCACCACATTATTTGGTTCAATATTATTTTCAGACCAAATTTAAAAAAATTGCATTGGGAGGAATATGAAAAGAACAAATGGTGCACTGCCTTACAAAGTCACACAAATTGGAAATTTGAGAAAGCACTTCAAAATATTTGGACAGGTAGAACTTGATAGGAGCTAACAGATGTGTAGGCTATATATGGTAAAGTGACAAATTTTGAAAACCTAAGTATGTAATTGTGTTTCAGCCAATTTTTTTATTTATCTCTTACCAATATTTGTTATTATAACACAGCTCTGTAAGAAAATAATCACAGTACTTACTGTATATTCATTTTTCAAAAATCATTCTGAACAAGATCCTCTTCAAAATGTCACACTTTATTGTAAACAGCATATGCAGTTTAACAGCCCAAGTTGAAAACACTCAATCACAAATTAAAATATGTGCATGCGAACAAACACGGGCACCCTGAATTTTTTCTGCCAATGAAGAAATATGTTTTATTAAGAATATTAAGAGTATTTTGTACCTATTTAAAATTTCTCCATTTGACGCATGGGAATAGCAGGTAGATTTAAGCCAGAGTAATGAGAAATACAGGATGGCCAAGAATAAGTGTTACAAATTGATAGGGGTGGTAGATGTGCATGTTTGGAACATATTGACGTCGTGTCCGGTGAGAGTGAGGTAGGAACGGAGCTGCGTTGGAATGCTCTGGGCGCCACCCAGTTAAGCATGTAGTCGGGAACACGAGACTCGATGGGTCGTGGTCTGTTCGTGCCGGCGTGCCCCTCTCTCACCTGGCGAGTCGAAACAGCTGCGTATCGGGGAAAGCAGAGAGGACCTGGAGAAAACTACACCTTACATGGACACTTATGGGGTGGTCCACACCCCCATACCCTAGGGCCTTAAGCGAGCCAGTTCCAAATGGCAAAATAAGTAGAACACTGGGTCAGATAGTTGCACACGTGCGTTACGTAATTCTCGCTGGACGAATCAGAGTTCCAAAGCTAGCCACATCTCTCTCGTTCCGTCCATCGCGGCCGCTGCTTCCAGACTGCCTTCTTCATGCGCTGGTAGAGGGAGGGGGCGGCGAAGCCATGTGTCCTGCACTGGCAGATGACCGTGCGGCGGCTAGGATGGCAGGTGTCGCATGTCGGTGTCAAGTTCACACACGCCCTGCTACCGTCACTGATCCACCACACACACTCATGTACCGCACATCTGCCATTAACAACCAGCGCACACCTGCCACTGACACTCTGCGAACACCTGCCACCACCAGGCGCAACTCCACCTGGCCTGTGGCCTGGTACGACGACAATATTTGATCAAGTAACCCATGTCCGGAAATGCATCCTTATATCTGAAAATGGCGCAAAAAATGAACTGAGGTTGGTAGGCAACCTGGCGCGGACTGTGTCGTTGGATGTCAATAACGACACACAAGTATATGTATTATCACTGAGGTTTATTCAGTAATGTGTACCCTTTACATGTGCTGCTCAAAATGTCCTCCGCCACACCCGATACATACAGTGCACCGCTGTGTAACACATGCAAGGTACCTCGTGCAGACACTGATCGTCAAAGCGGGTAGTACGTAAGACACACACCATGATGACCACGTGATGTTTTCACTGGCTTGTTGTCGCCAGGTTGCCTAACTACCCCTGTTCATTTGCAGCGTCATTTTTGTGTATAAGGAGGCATTTTCGGACATGGGTTCCTTGATCAAATATGTTCCAAACATGCACATCTACCATCCCTATCAATTTGTAACACTTATTCTTGGCCATCCTGTATATCACCTCTATTTGCAGCATGCCAAACAGGTGTGCAAGGTTTTCATTGTGCCTTTTTCTATGGAACTTTAAGTGGTGTGCCTAACATTTTTTATTTTTGGCTAGGCATCTTGTTTTCACTTTTCAAACTCAGGTAGTATTTTTGGAGTTACAGCAGTCTAAAAAAAAACTGTTTTCAGCCATTTGAAAGGCCCCAAAATCACATTTCTAACAAGCTTGCTAAATTTTTACAATTATAGATGTGTAGTTTCAAGAGAGGTACTTTTTGTAGATAAATGTAATAGCAATAAGTTAAACAGTTTTGCATGAAAAAGAATACATGTGATGCTATAACACCATCCATGTGCCAAGCACATAGTCCTCTTAAGACTATCAGTTTAGTTTCTCTGAAGGCTAGGTTTTGCAAGCATTTATAAAGGTTACCTGGATTGGCACGGGTGAGAAGTTGAAACCTCTAAAAAAAATTGTGGCATAGTCTTGGCAAGTTCATTTTTGGGCAGGCAAACTGAATCTCGTCTCAATGAGCCAGCTGCAACATGTGAGTGCTCCATATTTTTCAAAATGACTTTATTTTTTAGTAACTGCATGCTTTTACACTACCTTAAGCGGCTGTCACCACAGCATCTTTGCTATATTTTGTAATGTTTTTGTGACCATGTTACAGAATTAATAATACCTGTTGCTAAGAGAAATCTTCATCTAGCACATGAACTATGATGTAGCATGTCATACATGCTCTGTTCTACGCAACATAGCTAAACTTATTTGTAATATAAACACATTTGAATTTTTTGTTCATACTGCTTGCCTATTATCAATATTTTTGTGGGGCCCTACAAATAAGCTTTTTCAGACTGCTGTACTGTATATCAAGAAAAATACCAACCTGACTGGTAAAACAAAAAACAGAAAAGCATTTGTTTGTCTTTACATCAAACTTTCCAAATTAAAAATTACAAAGTCACCACTTAAAATCCCATAAAAAAAACTATAGAAATACTGCGTGTCAATTTAGTGCTCTGCACATTAAGGTAATATTATTCTTGACAAGCACACAAGTCTCATCCGTGTTGCTCACACTTTTTATTGCCTACAGTATGACTTCTCTTAAGAATTCTGTCTCTATTGACTTAATTCTCTTAAGAATTCTGTCTCTATTGACTTTATTCTCTTAAAAATTCAGTTTCTATTGACTTCAAAATGCCAACTTAAAGAGAATGGTTAATATTTTAAAAACCTAGCTTCCAAAAACTGGGGTTACGTAGACCCTGCAGAGTACCTATAACTAATTCAATACATATATTTGTTTTTGCATCATTTTGTGAAACAAAAGGCAACAGGAGCAGGATCTTTAAAAATTATGTTTGATATATCCAGTTACAGTTTTCACTTGTTCACAAAACCATAAAAAACTAACTTTGTCAATGTAACAAACTTATCACGCAAGGCAGTTTAATAACGATCAACAGGTGTTGAACAAACAAAATAAATATGTAAACTCGAATGCACATACACATTAAGAGAGAGGAAGGGAGTAGAAAAGTGAGAGGGAGGTAAAGTGAATGTATGATTGAATGAAATGATTTTGGTCAGTACTTAATTTCTGGGTCTTTAGCACTGGTGAGGGTTGACATGAGGTGAGTATGGAGCAGTGCCAAAATGAGGCAAGGGAAATGGGAGATCCCAGAGAAAACATGCTGACTAGACAGTGTCCGGCATTATTCTCACACACAAAATTTCAAATTGTTCCTATCAGGAATCCAGACTATACTTTACACCCAAGCATCTACTAATTAACTCCAAACAATAAATGTGTAAATGTGAACTGTAAAATGGGACAATGTTTGACCATACAAATTAATATTATGCAAGTCAAGGCCTCTATTAGTCAAAGGATCAAACACAGTTGACCAAGAAAAAATTTATAACTGAAGACATCCTTTATTTTATTAACCACTTTACAAATCAAATCTCTATTTTCATCACAATATCAAATTACTGTTTTCAAGGATTGTTTCATTTAAATTAATGATGGTTGTGGTAAATTGGAATTAATAATTCTAAGCATGGAAATCTTATTTAAATAGCCAATTACCACAAAAATTAAAATGGGAAAAATTCTAATGCTGTAACTGAGAAGAATGATAAAATCAGTAAATATCTCTGGCATCTGGCAGATCTAGTTGCAGGCTACCAAGAATCCTTTTAACACAGGCTAAAGGAGAAGTAATCTTTGTGCTTGTTGCGGATGTGAGAGCGCAACGTGTCGATACGACTGTATGATGACGGGCAGTAGGGGCATGAGTTTCTCTTTGATAAGTGCATCTGGTAGTGATGCCATCTGTTGCTAACCACCTTGCCACAAGCAAGGCACTTCTGGAGGAAGCTATCAACTGGTTCAAACATATCTCTGTACGACACTGGAGATATGTTTCCATCTGAAACAACCATGAAACATTCTCTATTAAGTCTTTATAGTTACAACTATTTATTTAAATTAAAAATAAATTATTATTTTTATGAGTGTCACACATTATACCTTACTCACCGGTTTTCAATTTTTGTTACCCTTTTGTCAAAATGTCCATCTTTTACTATTTTTATTTGTGTTAGCAAGCAATATACTGATACATATGAAGAAGGCAGGAATAAATGAAATTAGCTATAGAATACATAGACAGAGCAGTCAGTGTGTTCGAGCAGTCAGTGTGTTATAAGTTATAATGTGTGACTGTAATAACAGTAGAGCTGGTGGAGCAGTAGTAAAACACTCGCAGCGCATTCTGGAGGATCCGGGTTCGATCCCTGGCTCCGGCCATACTGATTTCAGTTTTCCAGGGTTTTCCTAAATAACTACAGGTGAATGCTGGGATGGTCCCTTAATAAAGACCATGGCTAACTCCTTCCGCCTTTCCAACGTGTCCTTCTACCAAGGCCTTGTACTGTTCGAGGGCACATAACACCCAATAAATAAATAAAAATAAAGTAAACGTGGGACTCTGTGAAACAGATGGATGTAAACTGCTCTGAGGCTGATGTTTGTTCTTCTGAAGAGGCTCTGAATTGCACGGCAGTACCAGGATTGAATGTTTCCTGGCCAGCACAGAGTTGCCTTCTTCAGTGAGTCGTGTTTTCTGCTCCACTGAATGCCTTAGGTAGGTCAGGTTAGTGTATGTAACCACTTATAACTGACTAGAAGCTGGTAATGGCAGCATTACAATGGTAAGTCCCCAAATTCTGCACTGTGGCACATTAGGGTGCCACGATCAGTTAACTGGGAGTGCTGCAAAAATATATTTTTAGTTTCTCTGAAATTCCCCATTGTCAATATGTTGCAAGGATCAAACTCTTACACATTAATGTTTATTTAAACATTTACTCAGTAATTTTCTCCATCAAGCATTAATTGCTTATGAAATTAAATTGTTTCTAGTACTTACTGAATAAATGAAACTGCACTGTAATATTTGGGTATGTTTTGTCTTGGACATTGTGGAATACTTCTTATACATAAAAGATGCTACGAACCGAGAACGTTTAAAAACTACTGGTTAAAGAATATTTTCTTGGCTTTGTCTTACTCATACTTCTGAAAGCATGTAACTAAACTCATTTAGTTATTATTTGTCCTTGGAGAGCATTTACATGTTTACAATATTTTGCACGATTGGATAGCACAAAGCAACATTAGACCATACCATTTCACAAATGTTTGGAACAGTGCATTTTGGATCACTAGACTTGAACCAAATCAAGCGGCTGTACCACTCGATCATCATGCTAACTGTTTGACCCATCCACCACTCACACTTCAGCAGCTGTATCATGCACCACAGTCTTTATGGCTCTACATATCCTTCATGACCCTTTAATATCTTACCGGATCAATACCATGTTGTGTGGCTACTGTCTGTACTGCACAAGGTAGTAACTCATGGTTCAGTCTGATGGTCATTATGATATGAATTGACTGTGTGTAATTTATGGAGAAACCAATGGTTTAAATACTATGACTACTTATCCCTTCAAAGCAAATACAAGAGATCACTGATATTAGAATTTTTTTACCATGTGTTGGGAACAGACAGAGCAGAAGTGCAGGTCCACTATAGAGCTGCAATGTTATCTCTCTCCTTTCTAATCTCTTTCTGTAGAGAAGGTATACAATGGCTGAAGCATGCTTCTTAAATGCTGTTATCGTTAGTTTCCTGTTTAAGGTTCTTCAACAAGTAGTTTTTTTTTTTTTAATTTCGATACATTAGCTCAGCAATGGTTCAAGACAGACAATATTGATAAGGGTGACGATGAGCATGCTGGTTCATGCATTAAAATTTTAATTATTATTTGAAAAAGAACTAGATATCATTTCTACATTCTGTTCTCAGTAAGAAGAGAGAAAGAACCTAGGCAAGTGTTGTCCTGTCGTAAGTCTGGAAGTGGGAACAATGGTAAGATTTTAACCTTTTCTGTATCCTCTAACAACACCACTGCAGATAAATGCAGGACCGGCTTGGCGGCAGTTCGAGAGGTGTGACCGAACCATGCGTCATTATAAGGTATCACCACTCAGTTAGGTTGGAGAGGAAGTTGGCTGATTATTAAAATGGTTGAAGGTGTAAGATGAAGCGGAGATGGTGCTGGATTGCGAGATGGGCGCCACCTAGCAGTTTGCCCGGCTAGGACGGTGTGTGGTCGATTCAGGGCGTGGTTTGTTCGGCTGGCGGTCCTCTCCTTCCTGCAGTGGTGGATGATGCTGTGGTTGGTAGCTTCAACGTGGAAGCACTCAGAGAAAACTAGCTAACTCACCACGTGGGTTCTTCGGGTCACCCACACTACCCCTTGCCCTAGGACTAGAATGATAGTCAGCTCTGACACGTTACTAAATAATTAACAACAGACTTACTTGATTAGCGGTGTTTTATTTGCAAACACACAGGTAGCACGTTACAGTGGTCGCCACGTGGTCACGCACACAATGAAAAATACACTTGCTCTCTCTCGGTTAAACGGCTTTTAAGTCGGCGCGCAGGCCGGTTCAATTAAATTAGCACACACTAAAGATGAGTCTCTGCAGTAGAGTCCTGTTACACTATGTCAGAGGCGGCCGACGGCTGTAAATGTAGATTCCTCGGCCCGGACGCGCAGGCGGAGAAATTAAGTTGAAGAGCATAGGCGTTAAGTGCACGAGCTAAAAACACGAGGTAAACGAAGAGGGCGAAAAAAGATGATTAGAAATATAAATTACTATTGCAGTTACTATCAGTGAAAACAAAGTTGAGAGCCCTCTCCGGGATGCACGTCCTACCTCGTGGCCGACTTACGATGAACTGGGCAGCCAAGATGGCGTCGTGCGTGCTCCTAGCCGGCAAGTATGTTAAAGTATCGTTACAATAGTGATAATGAAATTTAGGTGAAAACAAGTACAAGTTACGTGGCAGTGAGACATATAAAAAAAATAATAAGAATTACTGGTGATGACAAATTACTTAATTAACATTACCTTAAAATTAACATACATCAAAATACTGACCCTGAAATGTGTGACCACGTGGCTGAATAAAACTAAACAAGACTTAATATTAAAATGGCTCGTGCTGAAGGCAGGTTGATTGCTGGCCGTAGCTCAGTCCTCAGTTTGTTTATTTTAGTTTCTGATTACGTTAATAAGTACTTTATGATAGGCGGTGAAGTTGGTAGTGGTGGGGTGTTGTGACGTTACGTGGAGGCAGCAATTCAAACACACACGTGTCGCTGGCACACGACCCCGCACTAACCAGCACTGTTGGAGTTGTGGTAAGGGCGGGGGGGGGTCCGGAGCACACCGAGGAAACCCTGTCACATGGTCAGGACGGGCTTAACTTCCCAGGCCTAGGGCTTGGGACGACGTCAAAGGGGAAGCCAAAATTCATAAAAAATTTACTGGATGTGTAACAAAATGAGTGAATAAACTACATGTGTAAATAAAACCAAATACAAAAAATATTACAACTCGAAACATATTTCTTAAACAGGAATCTGTGACTATTCATGTTTAATCATTCTAAACATATGCGTGTTATAACATAGCTTCATGCAGCTGCCACCATTGTGGAGAAGCAAACAGAACGAAATCATTGAAACAAGAGAAGGCACTGCTCAGATAACACAGTTTGTGCTGTGCTGTGCCGTGCCGTAGCCTGTATTAGAGCAAGTAATAATGAAAGTCGTGTGCAAGTAGATGCATTGTTCACTGTACAAGTATGAAAAGATAAACATAAAATATTTTCTAACCAAGTCTGTGACGGGCATCGTTAGTGAGGGAATCTTAAGTTATAAAAAGTACTTGAACAGCACCATTTTGTACATTGGAACGAACCACAATTTTTCCTGGGGAGGGGGGAACCCCAGACCCCAACTTTATTTGGAGATTCAGGTGTTCAACAACTATATAAACTGAAGCCCCTCCCCTCTTGCCCAACAAATTGAGCTTGCAATGCCCATGTCTGTGAATATGTGCATGTACATCCAATGAATGTCATTCATATTAGGTATTCAGGGGCGGATCTAGAGGGAGGGCAGGAATCAAGGGCGGATCTAGGGGGGGGGGGGCAGACAGCGACGGGTTAGAGGGGGCGCTGTTGGTGCCGAAAATTTTTACTTTGAAATGAAATGTTAATTAATGTAAAAAAAAAAATACAATAATGACCAATTTTTAGAATTTTACTGGCTTTGTATTTTTGTAGACCTTGAACACTATATAATATTAAAAAATACAGTATTTAAAATTAGAATGCACACTTAAAACACTGCTAATGGTAGCTAGTAATAAAATGTTTCATATACTTCTACTAAAATTTAATAGTACTGCTATTTACGCGAGCGCAAAACGTACGCAAGATACGTTTATTATTGTTGGATTGATTGGACTGAAGGAAAAAGTGGTGGGAAAGGAGTGGGGGGGGGGGGAAAATCTTTCCCTGGGTGAAGGAAAGCCTAGATGATCTGTCTCTGTATGTATTAACGGTGGGTACATGGGTGGGTATTATACTCGCATAAATACCGTACAGAAAATATTTTTTTGAACAATGGTTGGTTACTTATAATACTAATATCACATATTTTATTTGTTAAAAAAATTATGCATTACAAAATTAGAGTAAAGAAACACATATGTCACTCCACTAACCACAGTTAAGAGTGTACAGTTTTTGTTGCTAGCTTAAATTACAAGGAACAATGAAAGTAATTGGAGGACGGACGCATGGAGGCGACATCCTAAGACTTCACATCACACTGAAAAATTAAGAGCCAGCCCTGGATGGGTGGTGTACCAGAAAACCTAACATGAAACACTTTCAACTGCATCAAGTAGACAAGGCCCTACACGTACTAAAGAAACGAGATAGTGAACTACCATATTCTTGATACAGTACTACCCAGCAACTGTCCACACATTTTTGGGCTCAAATTATGTGCAATGGCCCAAAACCAGACCAATTCAAACCATCTCTTATTGACCACCTCATCATATTCAGGAAGCAGAGGAACAGCTGCCTTGTGGGGAAGGCCACTAAATTGGGGAAGCCTGCTTACATCATCACCACGTCAGAGACACTACATGCTACTTGAACCAAAATATTATTATTTTAATTGTGCTCTTAGAACCCAATGAAGGTATGATACAAGAAGTGTAAAGCTCTCGTAACCATCTGCAGTGAAGAGATTATGTAAAAATATACTTGGCATGGAGACAGCGGTAATTTTTTCACACACACACACGTGCACTCATATGTCTTTATGAATATATGCATTTAAAATTATGTCAGATAAACCACCAGAAATCAAGACTCTAATCAGGAAGACCACCTAATGGTACTAGTAAAATTACTGCTCTAATCCAGTTAAATTTAAAGAAAAGAAAATCTGTCATGATTGAAATTACATACTTCATTTATTTACTTAAATCTTTCTTTCCAAGAAACTACAAATATAACTTGGTGAAAAACATTTCAAATATTTATAGACTAGATACAAAGTGTAAATCTATTATCTAAAAAATATCACATTTTTCATAAAAGATAATATAGCACAGTAAAATAACATAAACATGTTAAAACACATAGTTCACATTCATTTTATAACAAATTTTGCTTTAAATCCATAATTCAACATAAATTAATAATCATACATACAATACAGAAAGTACTTAATTTTCTTCAAAGTTAATGTTATTCAAGGGATTTAGTTTAACACTGACAACAATTATACTATTCCAAAACTAATATTTAATTAATTTAATTAATATTACATGACATGTTTAGATAGAAAATTGTATTAGAAAATTAAACTATTTCAGTTGAAAAATACTGCATTTGAAATACATATATTATAACACTGATTTTAAATACCATAGTTTATAGAAACATTTGTTCTCAATAAACTAATACAATAAGTACTATCAAATCTAATACATCCATTATTTAACAGAAATATGTTACAAACTTTTACAAACAAATAAACGGACTGTATGACAAGTTTATATGTAATAATTTATTGATCAAAATGTAAAATTTTTCTGCACTAAACCATAGGATTAAATACATTTACTTTGTGAAGACAGTGAAACATGCAGTAGTTCTTTACGTAATTTAATTGGTGTACAGTGTTTTTCAAACTTGGAAGCTAGTACTACAAGCTGTATGGAAAGGGAATAAAAAAGACTGATTCAACACTGATGTTTGAAAATTTAACAGACCGGCAATCACCATGTGTACAACATTATGGTAATAGCACTAATTTGTTTAACTGCAATGCAGCTGCAGAGGAGAGTTTGTGACACAACTGGAGTATAGCTGTAATCAGTGATGACACAATACGGGGATGGAGTTGTTGGGAGGGCGAGGTGGGACCAAAACTGGTTAAAGGTTGGGCCTTTCCAGCCTTCTTGAGCAGAAAGGGGAGGGAGGAGAAGCAGCTAGCTGATGAAATCACAAGAAGTCACCCAGAACTCGGCCACATGTATGTGCTAAGACAAGTGCACACAAAAACTTTTAATTAGTGGAACTACATTATTTCCATTACAAATTTTGGAATGCATGCAAACCCCCATCACGCTGAGAAAAATTGAATTAGTTTTTTACCTTATGGCATATACAAATTTATCGAGTATGCCTGTGCTAGTAATTTTAAGTAATGAGATGTTAGTTGTGCAATCATTGAAAATAAGGTAGTGTTGCAAGTGAGACAGCAAAGCCTTTAAATACATACATAATTTAAAAAAAAAAAAATAAATAAAAATTACTTAAGAGAAGTAAACAACATTGCTTACCCAACTGATTTCACATCATTTCATGATGAATTTTAGTTTTTGTTTTTTAAGTTTTTTTTTTTTTTAGTTTACGACTTGTAATGCTGGTAACACAGTCTTACAAATGTTCTAGCCCATGCAAATTTTTTGACTTGAGAAACTCCACAGATGGAAAGATATCCACTAATATGCCACAAACTCCTCTTCTGTCACCCAACTATCTCCACAACAATAAGAGATAAACATTTTCAGCACTTTTTCTGATAGTTGTAAGGCCACAGCAGCTCAGTTCTTCAGTCCATTCTCTTGACAGAAAAGTAAAAATAAATTTAAAACATGATAAAAAATGTTATCACATAAGTAACAACTATGACCCTGACATGGTGAAATTACCAAAACTCTGATAAATAACTATTGGTCTACCATTTGATGCTAAAGAAGCAAAATCCCTTGAACTCTGACCTCTGGAAAATGAGTCCTGCAATGTATTTGTTGCCATGTCTTAAACTGGATAATTGTTCAATATTCTACATTTTGTTGTATCACAGTTCACAGATCCTTTTTCTTCTTTTTAAATATTTTTAAGCTTTGCTGACAAAACATCTGACTCATTACGACTTACTGCTTTTCCCCTTCACATTCAGAAATAACTGAAGATGAACTGGACGTTAGCTCTTTGTTCCTAAACAACAACATTATCAATGTGTAGTTAAAATTCTGTAGGCACGCAATTGTTGTACGTATTTCCCATATGACATATTCTAGAAAATTAAACATCTTGGTATAGGCAATTAATCATAATTAACTGCACTATATTCGTCTTCTGGAAAACACTATGTGGTCAATGAACAAAGAAGTGATATGAGAATACCTATTTGAAATGGCATCATTGCTTATAATTTTATCTATTTATTTTACACTAGCAGTGAGTCTGCGACTTTGCTCACGTGTATTACTCAGAGCAGATGATATTTACTTTAATTTAAAAAAAAAACTCATTGTACACCACATAGGTAGTTCAGTCATCAAGCGTTAGAATGACAAATCTGGTAGCTGAATTAACTCTGCAGCAGAATAAGCAGCTATATCTGTCCATACGAAAAGCAGTCTTAAATTTGTTGCTGCCACTAACAGCAACTTCGCCTGGGCCTTATTTATAGTCACAACAAAATTGACATTGTGAGGTAATTACGGACTGTTAAATGTAAAAGGTTAATTGAATGAAATGTGTGTTTATGTGGAATTTAGACTGATTTCTCTCGAGCACAACCATTGGTGATGGTTCCCTCAATAACATATTTATTTTTCAAAGCCTTCACTTGAAGTTAAACGGCATTAGGGAGCTTTAGCGGCTTAATGTTTTGTTTAAATTGACACCGTGGTGCTCCTGAGGGGTGGTGAATTACGTGATTATTGTTGTATGGGCGCCACTCAGCTATTGCCCCGGCTGAGTCGGGGGGCATGAGGTGTCTCAGGGCGTATAGGGGCCGTGAAGCACCCCTCCAGGATGGTGTCACTGATACTTACTCTCTTCTGCTCCCTGTAGGCCTGGAGCACGCCTCACACGCTGTAACGGAAAACTAACTACTCGGAATGATGAGAGAGGCCTCTTGGTTTCACTCGTTTACTCGACCACGTGTTGGGATTACAGAGGATTTTACACACTATACACACAGGCGTAACTCCTTCCCCAGCCCTCTCCCCTACTTAACTTGACACAGAACTACTTATTATATCTGGTGATTTACAAAAAGATGAAGTGACCACGTGCCACGTGGTCACGACAACCAAATGCCTCTGCTGGCGGCTAAATGTTAAATTAAAGAACGGATCACAACACAGTAATGCTGATCACGTTGACAGTGTGCGCGAGGGAGCGAAAAAAGGTAAAAAAGGTTCCGGAGAATATTAAGCAAACAGAGATGAACGACGATCAGTTGAAGACAAATGATGTAGGCTCCCTCGCAAAAACACAACCGGCCGCACTGCACGCTAGAGAACAACTGGGGGGAGAGATGAGTGCGCTGGCCGCACGTGACGCGTACCGGAAGCGCTAGCATCGCTCGAGGCCGCACTCAAAATACATTAACAATAATTCTTATTCTAACAATTTCAGTCTCCTTCTCTGTTCTGTTTTACTGCTGCTGTATTTAAATGACAATATTTATGGTTAAGTTATTATCAGGTATCACACTTCTCCTCCTTCCCCTCTCGTCGCACGTGTCTGCTGGGTAGCCTCACACTTCCCCCCCTTCCTATCTCATGACACGTGTTCGCGGTTCAGGCTTTAGTCTCGGGCCTGAGGAGGTACGACGTCATACGTCCCCCCTCCCGAAGACCAAACCTGGCCGCGAACCCGTGCTCATCACAATTTAGGGTGTAGAACAGCACCGGTGACGGCGGGTTGGGGCACGACTTCGGAGGTCGTATCTGTTGCGGGTGGTCTGCATCGCTGTGTCACTTCCTCTGGGCGGAAGGGGGGTGTCAGCCCCTCCCCTCTCCGATCTCAGCTGCCTTGGATCGGGTCTGACAGCGCGGCATCTCGGTGTGTGTGGGGAGGGGGGCCCTCTGCCGTCGTGGTGGCTGCCGGGGCAGGCGAGGTGCGGGCGCGAGGCCCGTCCCTGCCGCCTCAGGCGATCTTCCGGTGGCTCCTCTACAGTCACCCGGAAAGTCGCGTCATGCAGGGAGAACTCTGGGCCCCATCCCCTCCATTCCCCAAGGGACGGTGGTGTGGACGGTGGTTCCTCAGGCTCCGTCACGACGGGCTCCAGGTCTGGGTCAGGCCAACCTCTCCACGGCTCTGACGAGGGGGGTGTGGCTGCATCTCCCCCACAGCTTTCTTCTGGGTCCTCCATTGGTTCCCCTCTGGCGTTCTCCTCACCACCCTCCATCGGTCCATCTCCGGCGTCTTCGCCGCCCTCCGTCGGTTCGACATTGGTGTCGTCCTCTTCCTCCACTGCTTATATGTGTGCCGTACGTAGGTCGTCTCTGTGGATCTTCGTGGTCTTTTCCTTTTGGTCTCTCACTAGGTAGCACGTGCAGCCTGCTCCCCGGCTGATGGTCACCGGCCCTGTCCAGCGTGGCGCTAGTCCTGCGCAGAATTGTTTCCTTGCCGCCGACAAGGGGTGGTTCCTCGTGTACACTTGGTCGCCTAGTTCCAGCTGTCGTGGGGAGCGTGTCGACTGGGGTGTAATCCGGCGTGCATATTCTTCCTGCGTCCTCCGTGCCTCTTCTACCCGCTCATTCCTACGCTGTGCCTCTCCTTCTCTCATGCGCTCTTCTCCCCTTTCCATCTCTGGTTCACCTGGTCGGGCCAGCTGTTTGCCCATAACCAGTTCTGCTGGCGTCGCCCCTGTTGCCTCGTTCGTCCGTCGCCGGAGGCAGAACAGGGTTTTTGTGATGAGGGTGTCCCATTGCTGATGGTCTTCCTGTAGGGTCAGGCGCAGTTGTTCCTTAAGTTCTTGATTTCTACGCTCGACGGGGTTGGCCCGCGGGTGGTACACCGACGTGGTAAGGGGTTGAATCTGTAGGGTTCTGCACCACTGCTTCCATGTCCACCCCACGAACTGTCGCCCGTTGTCCGTCAGAATGGAACTAGGGGGTAGCCCCACCTGGGAAAGCACTCTTTTTCCAGGAGCGTACTGATTGTATTAGCCCTCACATTACTGACTGGGAATGCTTCCACCCACCGGCTCATCAAGTCGGTCACAACCACCAGGAACTTCTTCCCCCTCGGTGTTCGCGGGTAGGGCCCCATCACGTCCACTGCCAGGTCTTGGAACACGTCTAGCGGCCTGTGTGGTCGTTGTTGTTCCACTCCCTCTGTTCTCCGGGCTTTCCGCGTCTGGCATTGTTTACAGGAACGGACGTACGCCCGCACGTACGTCGCTACCCCTGGCCAGTGGAAGTGTTCGTGCACGTGTCTACCGGTCTGTATTGCTCCGGGGTGGCCTGCCCCCACGTGGTCGTGGGCGTAGTGTAGTACGCTGGCTCGTGCTTCCGGGGGTACATAGGTTCGCCACCCGTCCGGGTTCCCCGGCGGCCGGGCCTGTAGGACATCCTCGACTATCCTCGCGTTCGGGTGCGCCCCTTCTGCGCATGCTTCTCTGAGAGTGGCGGCCTTAGGTGACGTCACTTGTGCTCTCCTCACTTCCCGCTCCAGTTCCACCCACGTGCCCCCTGACGGGGCCGGTCCTTCCCCAATAGCCTGCAATAGAAGTGTATCTTGGCCCTCTCGTCGCGTCGTTTTCTGTCTGTCGGGTGGGCAAAGCGTCTCCCAATCTTCCACCTCCAGTGGCATGATCTCGTCTACCGGGTCGCGGGATAGTGCGTCGGGTAGTTCGTTGTTCCTCCCGGCCACGTGTTCGACGGTGTAGTCAAATGATTGCAGCATAGTCAAATGATTGCAGCATCAGTGCCCACCTAACCAACTTGCCTCGACGGCCCTGCATAGTGTCCAGCCAGGTTAAACATTGATTGTCTGTGCGCAAGGTGAATTGTTGTCCCTCTAGGTATGGTCTATATTTGCGTAGCGCCCACACTACTGCCAAACACTCCCGCTCGTTACTGTGGTAGCGTTGCTGGGTCGGCATGAACTTCACGCTACCATAGTCAATTATCAGTCTCTCCCCCTCCTCTGTCAGCTGATACAACACTGCCCCGGCTCCTGTCAAACTCGCGTCTGTCTGGACATACAGGCGTCGCTCGGCATCTACTCGTGACAACACGTGGCACTCGGCAAACCTATGTTTCAGTTCTTCAAACGCTCGCGCGCATTCCTCGGTCCACCGGAATTTCCGGTACTGGGACATCTCCGTCAGGGGAACGCATATTTCCGCGAAGTGGGGTACATACTTTTGCATCCAGTTCGCCAGTCCAATGAATTTCTGGAACTCTACACTTTGCTTCCCTATGTGACACTTTGCCGGGGATACCACGAGTTGGTGTGTGGCCAGTCGCTCTAGGACGCGACCCACGTGCTGTATGTGCTCGTCCCACGAGTCCGACCAGATGATTATGTCATCCAGGTACGCGGTTACAAAGTCCCCAATCAGTCCCTTAAGCACTCGTACCATCATGTCCTGAAACGTCGCGGGGGCACATTTCAGCCCAAACGGCGTTGCCCTGAATTGGAAGGGACCACCATCCGGCGTCGTAAATGCGGTCTTCTCCCTGTCCCTAGGGTGTATCGGCACCTGCCAGCACCCTGACTTAAGGTCCAGAGTGGAGAACACTTTTCCTTTCCTGAGCCCTGCCAGAGCATCGTCCACACTGATCTGCGGGGGTGGGGCTGATTGTGTCACAGCATTCAGCGGTCGAAAATCTACCCAAAATCTGAGGGACCCGTCTTTCTTCGGCACCAGGACTATGCGTGCATTAAAGTTACTTTGGGTGGGCTCAATAATCCCCTCAGCCAACATCTCTGCTACCTGCTCGCGAATCACTTTTCTTTCCCCGAAACCATACTGCCTGGGACCCGTGTACACTGGGGCCTCTCGCTCCATTGGGATATGGTGTTCGGCAGCAACAGTAGCATGCAACAAGTCTGAAAAGGCGAACACACCCGCGAACTCCTGCACCACCTCGTCCATGCGGGCCTGGAACTCGGCCAGGACCTCGTGTTCCAAGTCCGCCAAGGTTACCCTCTTATTATAGATTGGTTTGGACTCACCCCCTGCGTAGAAGGTCCGGCGGTTTCCACTCCCCAGGTGTAGGCGTCGTTCTGCGACCTCGATCACAGCCTCCTGCTGCTCCAGCCACGGCTGCCCCAGCACCACGTCCTCCAGCAGGTCGTCCACGACGATTGCCGTCGTGGTCGTCGCCAGGTCCCGCAGCTGTATCCGGACCTCGGCTGTGCCCAAGGTCGCGCACGACCGTCCCCGGGCGGCGAGGTAGAGGGTCTCGGTGCTTGGTTGCACCTCCTGCTCCTCCACGAACTCCGGCCTGATGAAGGTGTGGGATGCGGCCGTATCCACCAGGGCTGCGACGTCACGGCCGTTGACGCAAGCTGGGATGCGCAGTAGGCGGCTCGTTTTGGTCGACATCTGGCCCAGGTGTGGTGCACTGCGTGATCCAGGCGGGTCTGCGGGGAGGTCCTCACGCTGGGAACTTCCCCTCACTCCCCGTTTCCCGGCGGCGGGCCCTGGGCGTTGCGCACTGGGCAGTCCCTGTGCCAGTGTCGCACACCCTTCTCGCACGTCCTACACTGTGGGGGTTCGTTTTGGCCCCGAGGCGTCCCGGGGTTGGTTGGTGCTTCTATCTGTCTCAGTCTCTGGTTTGTTCCGCCCTCGTAGTCGCGCTCCTTGCCGGGTGTCACCGCACGTAAAAGGTGGTTAAGTCCTCTTTCCGCCGCTAGCGTCTTGTCAACGAACTCCTCCACGTCGTCCCCGGGTCGTGGTCTCACGAACGGCTGCAGGGGTGCTAGTAGGAGTCTCGCAATAACGGGCAACACCTGCTTACTGTCCGCCCCTGGTTTAATGCGCCGGAACAGGTGTATTTTTCTCGCGATGAACTTTTCCGCGCCTTCACCCTCTCGTTGTTGCCGGCCGTAAAATTCCGCCGTGCAGCTCTCTACCGCCTGCTCCCGCGCGAACCTGGCCCGGAGGCCCGTGGCTAGCTCTTCCCATGTCGCATACGGTCCACCCCAGACATACCACCACTCACGGGCTCCCCCTCGTAGCTGCCAACTCACTCTCTCGGGCCATTCCTCTACCGGCACTCCATACCTGTGTAATCGCTCCGCGCAACAGTCCGTGAATCTGTCCGGATCGTCCAGAATCGTTCCGCTAAACTCCGGTAGCGACACATTTTGTGGGGGCGGGCGGAAGGTGAGTCCGTTCTGTTCCCGGGTCTCCATCACGTCACTCCGCGGTTCCGGTTTCTCGGGCGTCGATGTGCCTACTTGCCTCGCTGCAACTGCCCTCCTGACACACTGCTCGCATGCGAACACTCCGCAACAGAATGATGCTAGTTCTCCCGCTGTCACGCACGTCCTGTGATGGGCCGTCCCACATGTCACACATGTAAACACTTCCCCGGGTCGTCCTTCGCACGTGTCTTCCTCACATTTTCCCAACTCGTTCCTCCCTTGCTCTCTCGCACCAAGCACCTCTGTTTTCACGCTCTGCCCACGTGTCACGCACGTGCACTCTAATGTCCCGAACACGTCCTGTACCGCGGTGTCAAGGTTCCCCGGCCACGCGCACTGCATACATGCCTCTCCTGCCGACATTATTTTACTTTCGGGCACGCTCGTACACCTTGCACAGTACCTGATGTTGTTGGATTCTTTTTCTGAAGCCACGTGGTCGGTTTCCGTTGTCTTACGTCCTCCAAGATGGCGGGCGGAAGTGCGCTCACCCACATGGTTCTGGTAGGCTTGATCTCGATGAAATTATCTTGCCAAAGCGTTGGGCGCCAACTGACACCGTGGTGCTCCTGAGGGGTGGTGAATTACGTGATTATTGTTGTAAGTGGGCGCCACTCAGCTATTGCCCCGGCTGAGTCGGGGGGCACGAGGTGTCTCAGGGCGTATAGGGGTCGTGAAGCACCCCTCCAGGATGGTGTTGCTGATACTTACTCTCTTCTGCTCCCTGTAGGCCTGGAGCACGCCTCACACGCTGTAACGGAAAACTAACTACTCGGAATGACGAGAGAGGCCTCTTGGTTTCACTCGTTTACTCGACCACGTGTTGGGATTACAGAGGATTTTACACACTATACACACAGGCCGTAACTCCTTCCCCAGCGCTCTCCCCTACTTAACTTGACACAGAACTACTTATTATATCTGGTGATTTACATAAAGATGAAGTGACCACGTGCCACGTGGTCACGATAACCAAATGCCTCTGCTGGCGGCTAAATGTTAAATTAAAGAATGGATCACAACACAGTAATGCTGATCACGTTGACGGTGTGCGCGAGGGAGCAAAAAAAGGTAAAAAAGGTTCCGGAGAATACTAAGCAAACAGAGATGAACGACGATCAGTTGAAGACAAACGATGTAGGCTCCCTCGCAAAAACACAACCGGCCACACTGCACGCTAGAGAACAACTGGGGGGAGAGATGCGCGTGCTGGCCGCACGTGACGCGTGCCGGAAGCGCTAGCATCGCTCGTGGCCGCACTCAAAATACATTAACAATAATTCTTATTCTAACAATTTCAGTCTCCTTCTCTGTTCTGTTTTACTGCTGCTGTATTTAAATGACAATATTTATGGTTAAGTTATTATCAGGTATCACACTTCCCCTCCTTCCCCTCTCGTCGCACGTGTCTGCTGGGTAGCCTCACACTTCCCCCCATCCTATCTCATAACACGTGTTCGCGGTTCAGGCTTTGGTCTCGGGCCTGAGGAGGTACGACGTCAAAATAGTAACGTTTTTGGTGTCCCAACCTTGAGATTAGTGAGATGGTATATGTGTTGTGTATCAGACTTGCACATTTGCAGCCTTTAAAGGAATTTCAGCCCAAAACCTCCTGAACAACTGCGCTACACAACATCAAAATTATTAATGAAAACAAATTTCAAAAATAAAATATTAATTTCCTAGACTGATAGAGGTTGTACAACATGCCTTGATAGAACTGTAGAATGAAACTCCTGAATAATTTAATTCTCGCTTGTCGTACTTGCTTTTCGGATTGTCTGTCATGAAAGTTCACAAACAAATTTTTCTTCTTAATTAATTTATCTTATAAAATAAAAAACTTGCATTAATTTTTTTTTAGGTACTTACGTAAGCATCATTCTTACGCGAATACCAGATCAATATCTCTACTGGTTAGATAAGTATCATCGGCTGATAGAAAACAAATTGAATGCGTTTTCACCCCTTCAGGTATCATTTTTGTAAAGTCTTCATTTCACTCCTTAAATATTTGTTTAAGTATCCGAGTGAAGTGAAAATCATGAAAAGAACTCATTCAGTCAAAGCAAAATTAATCATTCATAAAAATCACATATCACTCCTGTACAGTACTGAGAGTTTGAATTTTGAAATATCTTAAAACCTTTTTGCGACCATTTACCTAATCATCACCCTGAAGCAAAAATAAACTGAATATATCGATGGGTTCGATGTATATTGAAAATTAATCTAAAACACATTCCAGGCCTTTTCACCTCGTTAGAGACTGAAATTCGAAAAACCCTTGAATCACATTTTAGACTACTTTACTGGTGTCTCTTGAACGTGAAAAAAACAATAATAGCCCGCTGGGTTCAAGATATATAGACAATTAGTAGAAAACACACTTCGTTACTTTTCACCACTCTTCCCCTCCTTAGGTCGGAAATTTCGAAAATACATAAAATTACTTTTCAGGTATTTGAGTAAGCACAAATCTTAAACATAAATCACACCACTATATAAAAGATCAACGTGGTCAACATACATCAATTGTGAATTGAAAACACATTTTACCTTTTTTTAAAATCTTTGGGACCGAATTCGGAAAATATATTTAAATTGTATTTTGGGTATTTATATAAGCATCAATATAAAGCGAAGAGCACTTTGATACCTCAATTGGTTTGACAGATATAGAGAAATAATCAAAAACACATTTAACGTATATTCACCCACTTAATTATCAAATTTCAAAATGTCTTGGAGAACTGTTATAGTCATTTGTATACGTAACCAACTGATGTAAAATTCAC
Organism: Medauroidea extradentata; assembly: GCA_003012365.1. Classification (NCBI taxonomy): domain Eukaryota; kingdom Metazoa; phylum Arthropoda; class Insecta; order Phasmatodea; family Phasmatidae; genus Medauroidea; species Medauroidea extradentata. The sequence continues at coordinate 28,070 of PNEQ01006764.1, forward strand.
TACGATACCCAATTGTGTTCCAGTGATATAGACGATACATAAAAAACATATTTATTCCTTTTTACTGCTTGGGGGTCAAATTTCAAATAATCCTAAAACTAGTTTTTGGGTATTTACTTAAGCAACATTTTTTATGTATACAGATTCTCATTTTTGCAGTAACTAAATTTATTCAATTTGATGTACATTTTTTTCTTATCGTAAAAATCTTGATTTTACATCAAGGAATTTATTAACTAAGCTAAAATAACTTTAAAAACCTGATCTTTGAAAGAACTGTGCAATGGGAGTGCATGACTGGATTTATTTGCTTGGACATAAAAACCTGACCAGTATGTCATTCTAAAAATCAGCACAGGGTGTTGAGAAAATAATTGTGTGGAACTTTGAACTTTCTGGCATGCACATTTTCCTGACATCCAGAAGCAGTTTTGAAGATTTTCTGCAAGATTCAGTTCTGAGTCTTGTAAAGTAGATGCAATGTCATGAGTTGTTAAAGTTTGATTGAATTAAATTATTCTGTAATCCACAAAAAATTACTCGAAACAATTTCATAAGGCAAAAATGCATGAACATTCAAATTTTTCATTCTAAGATCTAAGGTAAGACACATTTTTCAAAGTGTAAATTATATAAAACATCACATCCATCATTCATAGCTATCTGTAAATGTAGTTAACAGGTTCTGTCCATTTTCAGGAATGTGCCAACTTCTGAGAAGGAGGAGGGGGAGGGGGTGGGGGTTCATACTTTCTTTGTGATCGTCTACATTTTACCAGACTACACAAAACACAAATAACCAATTTAATTTTGGAATATAAATAGAAATGTGGGCAAATGGAGGAAAAAATTAAAAATTAGGGAGTGAGTGAGAGATTTTGGTCAGCGCTTAACATTGAGGTCTTTAGCGTTGGTGAGGGGTGACATAAGGTAAGTATGGATGCACCGGAATGAAAAGACGGGGGAAACGGGAGATACCCGAGAAAACACTCTGACCAACGGCAGCGTCCAGCACAATTCCCATATGTGAAAATCCGTGGACTGACTCCGCCGGGAACTGAACCCGAATTGCGTTGGTGGGAGACGAATAGTTAAACCATTCAGCCACAGCAGTCCCGGAAAATTAGGGAAGAAGAAAGAAAGAAAGAGAAAGAAAAACATTATTACTTGCCCCCCAACGTTTACTCAAGGAGGAGGCGACCTCACTCACCTCCTTGTTGGCACGTCCTAGAGACCTCCTTGCTGTTGCTACTTGCACTGTTTGATAGGACTCTTAGGCTGGTATTCCTTAAAATTAGGGTCTACAAATGAGCTACCATCTCAGGTGCTAGGAAAGCAAAAGCCAAGACTTAATGCGCGATCATATTCCTAAATGTGTTTTCCCCAAGTCCTGGAATGGTATCAGATAAATCACTGCTTATTATTTGTCACAACTGAATATCTCATAGAAGCAAGTTGTCGGCAAGAAGACTGCATGCCAGTTGGTGACTTGCACCTAGAGGTTGTGATACAAATGCTGTCCCGACCTTACCACATTTCAAAGTCTCGAATGCACAAAATACATCCACCTAGACAATTTCTAACATTTGGACCGTATTTAGTTAAGCTTGGCACAAATATAATACATCGTAGCCTTAGTTGATTTGTTTTTTTATGTACTTTGTTTACATTTTCATAATGGCAGCCATTTGAAATTTATTTTTTTACATGAGATATCTAAAACCTAATATTTTTTTTAAACATAGTTGTTATATTAACAATTTTCCCTAATTTTATCACGCTCTATACATATATAGCAACCAGTAAGGCGACGACTTTTACATATTTTATTCATGCCATGTCTATATTCATACAATGGTAGCTATTGGTACATTATTTGATCACACGAGCCATTGAAGGTAAGTTTCGTCTGAAATTCGTCAAAATCGGTACATATGTAATACTTACCGTAAGAGGAGGTGACTTTGGACATGCGGGGTGAATGGGACACTTTTATACTATTTTTATTTTTTCATAATTATTAAGAGTTAGTCAAATATAATGCGGATATTATTGTCAGAATTTATCGAATGTAAATGTCATTATTTACAGCTACCATAAATGCAAAAAAATAATTTTTTGTAACGTCCCAAAGTCACCCCGTTTACAGTAGTAAAGTGACATGACTTTTTTGTATTTGATTAATGTAGTGTTTAAATTATCAAAACTATGGCCATTTGAACATATTTTCTTTATCATTACACTAACCATGCATCTGAAATTCACCAAACTCGAAACAGATGTACTTCGTACAGCGACTTGATTTTAACGTACTTCGTATATACCATATTCAGTTTTAAACACAGATGATTTAGGATGGACTGTATTAGTATCGTGTGGAGAAATTTTATGAAAAGTCAGTCGAAAATGTGTTTTGAATGTTTCCGTGAAATTAATTATAGTTTAAATTAATTTCAAAATTTTTCTTCATTTAATAAAATGAAAAATACTACATCTTTAATTGTTTTGACACTGGTCAGAGTGTTATTTTGTTTTATATTCTAAGAAATCACATTTTATTGTTACTTTCAGGTTAGCATTACTACTACTATAACTTATTTCACAGAAAAATTTGAGAACATATTTTTGACACATTTTTCTATCGCCGCATTAAATTAACACACTCTGACCAATATAACTAAGTAGGAAATTGTGTATTTTATGTTATTTGACTATTCAGTGTTTATAATAATGTACAACTTCTAATTTTCAAGATTTCATGCTGCGAATATGTTATTTTATACACATTTTTCTATAACAACTGGCCCGACTGTAAGCAAACTTAATTTTAAAAACTTTGCTGTCCAAACCTCGGTTTAATTAGTTCTAATTGTTGTAGGTTCACTATGTCAGAAGATAGCATCACATAAACAAACAAAGATATAATTTTGTTTGTTTATGTCTACATAACTAATTTGAATTTTTTTGGTTTTTTTACAACCAACCTGAGGAAAGTAATGTTATTAGTTAAGCTTGTAACTTCTGGCCTGGTAAGGGCCCTTAGTTGGCCATAACTAACAGAGCCAAATATTTTATGACAAAGTCCATCATTTTAAAACCTTTTTTAACCGCTAAAAAAGGGGAAATTTCAACACAGACCTCTGTTTGGATGTTTTTACAGAGAAGTTGTCAAATTATTGAAAACAGCAAGTGGATGACAGTTAGTCACGGCCAAAGCAAAAAAGGTGGGGGGACAAAAGGGCTGAAAGCCCCAGGCCCCAGCCTGCATGCGGTTCCAGCACCTTGCACTAAACTCTGAGAAAAAAAATTACACTCTTTCATCTTCCAGTTGTAAAATACACATCTATACTAACAGTGTCACTATGTTTATATTGCTGTAAGGCTCTGTAACATAATTTACAATGTTGTGTTTAATGTGCATTGGTTAGGTTATACACATCTATACTAACAGTGTCACTATGTTTATATTGCTGTAAGGCTCTGTAACATAATTTACAATGTTGTGTTAAATGTGCATTGGTTAAGTTTACAATCAATAAAAATGCAGCCCGCAAATAATTTTTCTTAAAATTTTCATTCAGACATCAGGGGCTCCAAACAATTCTCTGCCCAGGCCCCAGAAACCTTACTGCAGTCCTGCTGTTAGTTACGTAAACTTAATTTTTGTAAATTATATAATATGTATTAATATACTCAAATGATTTTTGCATGGTTGTACATATAATGAAATACAGGGTGTATATTAATTCATGATACAACGCTTGAGGGCAGGTAGTACGAGCCAAAACAAGCACTTTTTAACTATAAACCCGTAGGCGGAAATGTACCGTCTTCGTAGGGGAGCGCAATGAAAACTCAGCATAGGCAACCCCGCTGTGCATTACACTGATCTGTCGAAGGTATTTGAAGCCCCCATCCTCTACCCCC
>PNEQ01006770.1:0-14906 GCA_003012365.1 Medauroidea extradentata
TATATATATATATATATATATATATATATATATATATATATATATATATATATATATATTGGGTTCTCCCTCATTTTTCAACGCACGGTAACTGTCATAAGCACTGTCCTTGTTTCGGCGCGCACTGTTGCCAAAAATCCACATTTTTCATATTGTAACTTCGATCTTAAAATTTTATCACATTGTACATCATCGAAACGCGCATCGGATGGTATACTTGTTTCATCATTTGCACCATGTAAGGGATTTTAAAAAATTGGAAAACAAAAACATTGTAGTTATACAGTTTTCGTGCATCATTAAATATATTACGTCACAGCTTCAGAAGTGATGGCAAAATAGTATTCAAATTTTTATGGTGCATATCTTCATACATATGGACGCCAACGAAAAAAATCATAAGTTTAGAAATGTTCTTTGTAAATATGTACAGAAATTTTTGTCTAACATTGTGTGTGTGTTTCAATACAGAATGAAACATTAAGAAGTTAGTCAGGGAGAAACGTTTTTATATTTGAAGTTAGACGGGGGATGAAAGCGAGAAAGTTGTTCATAATGAACTGAATTTATTTTCAAAACTAACAACACTACAATAGCTTTGGTCGTTCTCGTGTTAATAGCATGAAATGTGTTGCATATTAGGTCAACGCGTTCACCCTGCAAGCCTAGACATCTGACGGGCGCTCGAAGTTCCGTTATCTTTACTGACTGTGAGGTTTTGTAAGGGTAGGGCAGTAAATAACATACAGTCTTCCTTTAGTCGGCGGATTTATTTCGTCCAGTATCTTAAACTAGTCCAGGTGTGCACCCGTGTCTCGCGGCCACTTGATTTGTTATGTTCAGTGACTGATTTCGGAGCAAAAATTTCGTTCATGTGTGTTTTTGCTGACATTTATTTATGTAGAGTTAAAAAAAAAAAAACACAATATTGCCTGCGAGGGAGGGAGCGAAATATTTGTTGAAAATATTTCAGTATTTTTCATACTCGTACTATCAACGCAATTAAGGAAGCTTTCACAGTAAACAACTGTTCCATACGAACCATTTATGCTCTTAGTAAGAAACAACAGCAACTAACCTACAAAGTTGAAACTAAAAATAAAAAGCAAACAAAATTCCTCTAAATAATGAGCTGAACGATCAAATCTCTTTCTTGTCCGATAGTTATTATTATTACTATTATTATTATTATGGTTTATTGAAATGCATTAATATTAAATTTACTCAAAAATTATATAAATTTCGTTGTAAAGAACAATTAGGGTAATAATTTGGTTCAGTTAAATATTAGATAAATAATACGAAATGAAAATGATCGATTATACTTTGTTTGAAACTTTCTTTAGGTATGACGTATTCTGGGGGAAATATACTCACGCAGCAATAGTTCTTAGTTTTCAAAAATGTTGTGAACATTTTATGTAATGTTAATTGTTGCTATACTTTGTATGTGGTCAACTGTATTCAGCAGGATGAAATAGACAAATCAATCAAAAACCTAAACTATAGAAAATACCAAAAAAAAAAAAAAAAAAAAAATCTGTCACCCAGTTTGTTTGCGAGATTTTTACTGTCTTATTTTTTTTCCAAGACAAAAATATTGACGAAAATTCCGTCAAATATATAATCCGTTTCAACTTGATGTTTTTGTCTTGAAATAGCAAAATAATCATAGTAAAACGAATTTAAACAATTTTGACAGTAAAATTTCTGATACGTATCTACTGTCGTTTAAGGTTGGAAAAAGTCTCAAAAGTAGTGGAAATGAGGGATCGTACTTTAAGTTGACATCACGGCCAAACGTTTGCACTCTTTTGTTTCATAAAACTCCCACTTTAAATGTAATTTTAACAAACGTTAATTACGACAATAACAACCAGATTTCCCAGTTTCTACACATCATCGAATTCGTAATCATCAACATTACCCCAACAACATTCTTGTCTTCACAGAGACGCTACGCCAATAGATGAAATCTCATGTTTTATCGGGTGTAAATAGTATATGTGATAATAATTCTGTGTTTACGAATTGCTTATTACCGGTACTACTAATCTAACGAATTCACACCAGTCGTTTCATATTTTTAAGTAACATAAAAATGTGATTAAATACATGTTTTGAAGCTTATTACACAAGCCACAGTGATATTAATTTTAAAAAAATGTAAAATATGGTATTCTAGTACTCATAGTTATTAAGTAGGCCAGAACTTCGTAACGCGGCTGCGATCTGGCAACAGCGCGCGCCGTACGCCCGGTACTGCAATCAAAGGCTGGGACGCTTTTTTTTATAGACAAGAACAAGTACCGAATGTTTATTTTCTGGCTTACTGAAACTGAACTCGCCCAGAACTGCTCGCGCAGGGCGTGCAAGAAAAATAACGATTTTAACTCTTTCAATAGAAGTGGTCGCTAACCTCAAATACTCTAGGGTGCCTACTGCCGCTCCTCTTCGCTTTTAATTCAACTATTAAGCAATAATCGATTCACGATGAATGGTATCGCGGGTTACCGCCGCCCTTATTTTCCGAGACGAATAGCTGGACATTAATTTGGAGACTTTAGTTCTCCCTAGACAACTGCGGCTAAAATACTCTTGGAGAGCAGATTTCGTTATAATTCACTTCGTCTCCTTTAATTTTCCGGTTTGACTACATTTAAATGAAAAGATTAACACGTTTGCGTACAACTTGAACAATGCCACAAATTTAATTTTTCCTTTGTTTTCTTACTTTTATTTAAACTATTTAACAAAGTATCCCCTCCCTAAGCAGGACCGTGCCTACTCTCCGCTGGGGAAGGAACACAGGGAAAGGAAAAGACCTCTGCACCTGCCACGCTGAGGATAAATGTGCGTGAGAATTAACGTTTACTAGAATAAAATACGCCACTGTGGATCTATTGAATTAAGATGTGCATATTTGTTTTCGTTAGGCAGGCGATGCTGAAAGGATTGGTAGGTCACAATCCATTTGCCTTAGCGTTACAAATAATCATCATTATACATCCACGGCTGTATTTTTTTAGTACCTACTGTTGTACTAAGGCACGTTACATATTTTTTTTACTTCTAGTCGAATCTCAGATTCTGCAGAGGAAGAAAACCACATCTCCAGTTCGTGGAAGAACCTGATTACTTGCTCAGTGCTAGTTTCAAATAATAGAAGGCGTCACGTCACTTGTGGCGGCTGTGGTCGCGTAGGTGTAGCCTTGTAACACTGACACATATATCCAGCAGACCTAATTCAAATGCAGCTGGACAAGAAAGGTGGATGATAGCGCTGCCAGCCTAACATCATCAGACACATTTGTGTTTTGACATCCTCCGGTCCCACCACGACATTTCATTTACACTTTCTGTAAGTGACAGGGACGTGGAATCTAGAAATCAGTTGAGGTTACGTTTCAGTGATAAATGCGGGTTATACCAAACTTACGAAATAATAGGTCTACCACAGTGTTTCCAAACAATCATATGAGGAACAAGTGGTTAGATGACAATAGCTCTATGAGATTTTTTTTTTTGTTTTAATGTTAAATTATTAGTTTCTTTAGCGATATTGAGTTTTTAATTTCCAACATTTCTGCCCCTAGAAACATTTTATTTCTTTCCGTAATATTATCAAATGCTACCTTATACACAAAATGTATTCTTATCTTTAAATTATCATAAAATGTCAATCTTCCTCAGTCTTTCTTTCTCTCTCTCACACATTCACAAAAATACAAATATGCATGCGTAGTTTCTATTTTAAAAAAAATAAAAAATGTTTGCATACTACACACGTTTAAAATTACGTTTTCGTAAACAATGTTATTTTAAAATAGTATTATCAAAATTGAGGCATGAAAATTAATTAAAATTTTAAATACAGAAAATTCAGTGGTATACCTTATATGTCAGTCATATACTTCCCCGTGAAATACTTAATTAATAGAGAAATTCTGTCCCCATAACCTTCTCAGTGGCGTAAGATGGATTTGTGCCAGTGAGAGCTGCAGATATTCAGAACTGTACACTCCTGATGAACGCACTGTAAACCAATGACACAGAGCACTTTACTGGCTAATGAACTTTTCGTGACTACTCATTAATAAGCAGCACTTGCAAACAAAGGTGTCAGTGACGATAGCGTCAACTATCGTGAAACACTGTACAGTTCTCGGCAACTGCAGCCCTGCTTTTGAATCACCATCAAACGTTTGACGGCGGTGATTTCAGGGGCCTCGGCGACTGTAAGCTCATAGGTAGAGGCAGGAAATTCCGCGAAAAATTTTTTGCATCACTTTGTTTTAGTGCCTCACGTGCGCACCTGCATCTCTTCTTTGTGGTCAGTGATTGGATGCCGTAACACCCAGCGTCTTGAGGTTAAACCCGCAAATCACAGACGTGATGTGTCGCAGTTATCCGTATACTGATTGGCACAGTCTAATGAATAACGACTCTGCACAAAAACACTCTGCCAATAGCCTCGAAGTTTAGCTGCAGGTGTGCACGTAAGACACTGAAACAAAGTGGGGGCAAAAATCTTTTCACAAAAAATTCCCGTCCCTATTCATAGGTGTCGCGTTCTTGTGACGCAGAAGTAGAATCGTCGTTACTTAGTACCCGACCCTCGACCAGAGATCAGAAACGGCAAATGTGTACGAGCAACCACGCATACGAGTAGGACTGGCAAGTGGTTACAAGGTAAGCCTATGCAGTTGAATGCTCTACAGTTGCACTCAAACGAAACCATTAGTTAGCCACAGGAAAAACAGGTCGACGAACACAACGCGGCCAATAAATAACAATATCGAAGCGAGGCACTTATCCCACGCGTAATTTGACGCTAACTGTAGAACTACTTGTTAAATATATGAAGGATGATGGATTTTGAACAGCGCTGGTAAGAGGTGATAGGATGTGTGCGGATCATTAAGGTATTAAGGCGTGGGAGAAACGGCAGGCAGGCGAGAATTCCCGCCAACTAATGTCATCGTCCGGCATGATTCCTACATGCAAAAATCTGGGAATCGAACCCGGATCGTCGTGGTAGCAGGGGTGTGCCCTTGCCGCTCCGCCCACCGCGGCCCCAACTTTGTGTCTAGGATACTAATCCAGGTATGTTAGTGCAAGTGTATAAATATCTTTGTACGCGCAACCTGAAAACATTGCTACACGCTAAATGCGCTATTTGGTCGGGGCCAGCTATCGAAGACCACAATACACGCGGCAATTTCGCATATGTGTACTGATTTGTTCCCTTTTTGAGTACCAAGTTTCTGACGAAGCGGTCCGCAGTCTACTCGCGGTCAGTAAGTCTCGTCATGTTTCAGATTTTGTGCCTCGTGTAATAATTTCAAAACTCTACAAATACACGCATCATTTGACGTACGAGTTAAAAAGAGTACCTAGCTAAAAATATGATGTGTTCAAACTTTAACGTTTCTTTCAATACCAGATACCATGTGGACATACGGCAACGTAAGATTCATGTGTTTATTGGATATATACACAACTTAAGTTCTTAAGTTATAATTCGCTGCAGAATGACGCTTACGTAACATAATTTTGCATGGAAAGTAAAGTAATTTTTTGGACTCTGTACAACATAATGTAATTTCGATATATTTAGGCAGATACTTTGAACAATGAATATCCACAATGATCTAAAATATGCGGTAGTGTACGTTTTCTTGAAAATAGGCAACATTATCAACAACTTAAAAGAAAAAAATGCTTAGTGTGTTTTTATTTGTAATTATTCTATTAGGTAATCGTATTTTTTACCTTAAGGCACGGTTTCAGTCGCCATATCGAATTTTATTATTTTTCGCTTTTTGAAATTCTATCAAGAAATATTTTAAATATGCTATTATACTTCAAATTCTATTTACATTTCGCCGAAATTTCTCACTCACGCCAACTTCATCATTTTGGTACAAAATAATTTTTTTTGTTTACTTTACTGCGAGTGAGAGATTTCGGCCAGGGCTTAACATTGAGGTGTTCAGCACTCGTGAGGGGTGACATGGGGTGAGTATGGTGCGGCGTCGGAATGAAGGGGCAGGGGGAAACGGGAGATCGCCGAGAAAACCCGCCGACTAGGGCGAGGTGTATTGAAGTGTTCGACCCGCATGTGGCTATGTTCCAGTTGTCTGTCTCATCGAAGAGTACAACTTTTACCTCTTACATTGAAACCATGAAGCACAACAGAAGGCGAAGTTAAGACAGTCAAGGAATAAGCTAATCTGGTTAAGAGACCGCGTCACTACTTCCGCAGTAAACACATTCATCAAAATAAAAACACTTGCCACATATGAAAGTTTGTTTACAATATCTCTAACGCGTGAGCCAAAAGAGAACGGACTCATAGAAAACAAACATATATCGTATGCGCTTTAGATATGTCATATTTAACAGTATTTTACTAGGCACCTACTCTGTGCTAAAAACTACATGTTACTAGCTCAGATTCTTTTCCCGTGAGAGTGTTTAAAAACTCATTGAGATCTTCGAAGACATTCAGTACAAATAATTTCTCAAACAGCGCTTACTATTAATCAAAACAACATGATTATTCTTCTCTATCTCCGATTACGAATTCGTGATCTTTCTAGCCCCTTCGCCTGTAAGGTTGCTAAGTAAGTTAGCAATATATGTATGACCTCGTGAACTGGAAAAGAAAGTGTTAAACAATAAATGTCAGTTGCACTTCTTTAATTTATTCGTACTTTTTTTTTGTATTCTCTATTAAAGATCTCTTTGAAAACATGGCGCCGGCACATACATAAATAACTGATCCCAGATATGGTATTGCGCACTTGTAGGTCCACACGATTTTGCGGAGTTGAGATGGGAGGAGAAAGGGGGGAGGGGTTGCATAACGACGCGTAGGCGCCTGCAGGAAATCCACTGACTAGTATTTACGAGCTAATTGTTGCTCAAGATTTGCATGGTCATAGTTGTGCTGTTAATTGGCGTGCAAGATGCAGCGCACACCATTTCCTCATGAGTCGGATTTTATCGTTTGGCAAACAATTTTATTATACGACTACATACGTTTGCCAAGTTTCGTGTGTGAAAAAAATAAGGAGCTACGAGTGTTTGTAGAACATCACGTTATTTCTTTCAGATATTCTAAATAACTTACGTTCCTGCGTCTGTAATTAATGCGAAGCAGTCTATGTGGTCTATTTTGACATGACCATGCTGACGTCACGAGGCGGGGCAGGAAGGGAGGGAGGGAAATACACACGTGTTCACTAGTTCCTTCTTCTCACCACGAACGGAAAAAAAGAGGGGAGCGTACATTGACAAATTTTTCACAACAGGTTTTAATTTTTCAAAAATTGTTAAAACGTTTTCGAAAGTAAATACCCATATTTCTGTGTTTCTGACAAACGCTGTTCAACTTCAAAACATTTAGCAAAATATTATTTCACGCAATTGGAAACACTGATCTTATAGTTAGCGTGTAAGCGCAAGTCAGATGCGTAATTTGAGTAAAAACTCATCTACTAAAAAAAAACAAAAAGACAAACGAAAATTATTTACGGCGAAAGAAAAAAAATCCGAACAATTTCTCAGTGTTTGACACAAAAGAAAAATTGTGAACTCAACCTCAAAACTTCAGATTCCTAGGCCCAGTGTTTGGACTGTTTGTTAGCATAGGTCATTCGGGATAAAGTAAGAACTAAAAATTTAACCTTTGAAACATATAACCAGCCGTTACTGCTCGCAACTTTAACTATATAGTTGCCTCACTGTTTGTATGGTTGGCAGCGAAATTACGCAATATAGTTCCGTGTGTTTTCCTGTTTAAATTCAACAATATTGAAACAAAATCAACCGAAATCGACGAAATTGTATTTTATATAATTAATAAACTTTATTTAATTAAACTTTAACGATTCATACTTACCGCACAATGCATCTTACACGCGGAAACATTAAGTGACGTGTCCAGAGAGGTTAGACATTTCCCATCGTTAGGCGTTACGTGCGGAGAGATACGAATTGGCTGAAAATAGAACTTTAGCAGGGCTTTTTCGAGTGCTCACTTTATTCCGAACCGCCTATATGTTAGTCAGTGTTCTCTTTTATACGCAGATATATTGTCCGCAGTCCCTGGCGCGTATGCATTTTTCTTCGTAAACTTCACGTACGCTACAGTAATACAGTATCAAACACGCCCTAACTTACGACGTTACTACGGCCAGCATGTGCGTCGCTTGATATTGGGCCTCGTTGTGTTATTTATATATTTACGGGCGAAAAACACATACCCGCCAGGGACACAGAGCTGGTGCGCGGACTATTATTTACTATTCGTTTCAAATTATTAAGCATGTTTTTAAATGCAGCCTTGTAATATATGGTTTAATGTGCTCAAATATTTAAGGAAAGTAGGGACACTAATTATAGCAACTACTCTCATTTTTCTCAGTGAGCCAAACGCAGTGTGCTTGCTGACGATTTCGTATGACATTTCATATCAGCGTGCTCGTTTAAAGCTGAAGTTTTCTCGGAAGGAGAAGTTAGTTAACCAGCGCTCATTCTAGTTCCTCATCACTTTGTCAGCAAGCGGAGATACGCGGGTAGTGGTGCATAGTGTTACCGTGCGCACAGATGATCTCCCTTCGCCCTCGGGTCAGGTTTTTGGGAGGGAGAGGGTGAAAAACAAAGATAGAGAGAATGAGTAAGATAGGGTAAATGGACTTACGGCTTGGCATTAGTCGCCATATTGAATTATTTTATTTTTCGCTCTTATGAAATTCAGAGAAGAAAAGTGTTACATTTGTTATTATAATACCAATTCTATTCGCCTTGTGCTACAATAAAATCCTCGAAGTATAACTTTTAACGTATATTTAAGCCGTAATCAGTCGAGAAAATTAAGAATATTAAAAAATTACTCGACTGATTATGGCTTAAATATACGTTAAAATTTCAACTTCAGTGCTTTTACTGTAGCGCAAGGCGAATATAATTGATATTATAGTAACAAATTTAACACTTTTCTTCTTAGAATTTCATAAGAGCGAAAAACGAAATAATTAAATATGGCGGCTGATGCCGAACCTTACCGTCATTAGAGACGGTGATACAGAACTTTATTCAGTAACAGGAATAGGGGAAGGAGGCGACTTTGACCTTTGTTAGTTAAGGTGTTCGTCTCGGTGGAAGTACTTTGCGCATTCGAGACCTAGAAGTGCGGAAGCTGTAAGAACGACAAATCATGCGCATCACGTCTCACCATAGGCTCTAGGTGCTAGTCACAGAACTGTCATGCTGTCTGCTCGTCAACAACTCGCCTCTTGGAGACATTCAGCAGGGACCCTATCATTTTATGATGTAATGTTAAAAATAATGGTGCATTGAAAACGTTTAAAAGTTTAAAAAATGTTTGCGCTAACATTTTCTTTCCTGAAGTGAACCACAAATAATCGCAATTTTCTACCGCGTAAAAAGGTAAATAGAGGATCTGAAATGGGTATACGCGTGTGCAACGTTCTTTTAACCTCTTAAGTGTCAGCTTTTTTTCTCTTACTTTTCCGGCCAAAAAATAAGCAAGTTTTGTTATTAAACTAAACGGGTCCAAATAAAAGAAATTAATGTTTAAATTTTTTGTTTTTATATATATTTTGGCCGAGTTATCTCGGGTAAATTATTGTACGCACAACAAGCTTGCCAGAGATAAATCAGGCAAATTTCTTAAGGGGTTAATGATATTCCTAAGTAGATATAGCATATGTACACTGAGCAATTTTCAAATAATCTCGTGATGACATAAGCCCTGCGCACTGAATGGGTGAGAGATTTTGGTCAGCTGGTGAGGGGTGACATGAGTGTGCATGGAGCAGCGTCGGAATGAAGGGGTGGAGGAAACGGGAGATCCGCTAGAAAACCCGCCGAACAGCGGCATGCGAAAATCCGGGAACCGACGGGAATCGAACCCAGATCGTCGTGGTGGCAGGCGAATGGTCTGACCATTCTTCTTCCGTGGCACACATCTGCACACAGATCGGCGGCTTTGGCAGGCGGCCACACTCCAACATTCGCTCTAAGTGATTTAGAGAAACAATGTAAGACTTTAATCAGGATGACTGTAGTCGGGGATTAAACCCAGGTCCTCCCTATAGCGAATACAATGTGTTACAGTTGCACCACCTCGGTGAGCAGGAGTACGTGAGTGAAGGTGGGAGGGAAGAGGCAAAGGCAAGGCAATGCATCACGATGCAGATCTCTCTGCTCCTTATACAGTCACCGGTTCGTCTGGCTGTCTGCTGCAACGCCAACCTGGCCCGTGACGTCACTAAGCACATACACGTGTTGCAACCTTCGCTCCTCGTCACCTTACCTAGTCCATGGATTATATTAATTCTTCTACATATTTGAAAGAAAACGTCTCTTCGTATGGGAGAGTTTGGCACAGGGAAAAATTATGCCGCCAATTGCGCTGCAATCACTAACAGCTCTGTTAAATTATGAAACCATAAAAATATTAAATTTAACTAGACTTGGCAAAGAGATATCATTAAATATAATTTTAAAGTGAAAACCAAACCAATTTTGGCTATCAATTTTTCAAATTAATGTAACTTAAAATTCACTAAAGCTCTGTGATTGGTCGGTTTACACATCTCACCGATACCAGCGCTCAAGCGGCAGAAATTGTCCCAGTGTCAAACATTTAACATTGGTATTTTCATCCTGTAGTAGAATTTACCCACCTTCTCGATGAATCGATTCAGTTTGCACTACTTATTCCAATTCGTCGAACAGACAATGTGACCATCAGGGTGGTAATTTAGGAATTAGTATTTTCGAATGGTCGTGCATTTTGTATTTGGCAAGATTCATTACACACTAAAAATTAAATACTTTTCTACCTAGTATACATTTTAATTCCTCTTAGTATACTAACATGGGCTACGTGAACATTCAGTTAGCTAAAAGTGCCGTGTTGCTTTTCTCTTCCAAGAATTCTTTATCACATCGTGTTTCGTGACTAGCGACCGCGCCACAAATGCACCTGCCCAACCCATGCAGGCTCGGCGTGGATACGTATCACAGCTCATGTCTCATACATAGTAATGTTTGCCTTGAGCCACGCATGTGCAGGCAGCCATATCGATGTCATCATCGGTGAAGGTCCCTCCTTGTTCTCATGATACATTTCACTGCCAACGAGTCGCGCAAACAATTTTTATTGAGCTCATGAAGCAATAATTATCAAATTTCGTAACGAGTTTAGCAATTAACTAAATAAGATCGATTACGAACTTTTTGGAAATAAAGGAGTGTTGGCAGTCCGGCCTAAATGATTGTTGAGCTGCGAAAAGAAGACACAAGGGACGCTCATGCGCAGGGGACCTTGTGAGAAGTAATCATATTTGGAAGAAACATCTCAACGCGCACTATGTTTGTACATCTATGAAAAGAAAACGCATTTCAAACAATGTTTCTATACGTTTAAAAATTAGGATCGCTTATTGGAAACACGCTTTTCGAAACTCTCAAAATTGCTAAAAACAGAATTTTTAAACTGCCTTATTAAGGAAAATTCCAACCGGATTTGAAAAAACACAATAATAGAAATAAGCGCAGGAATTTGAACCATAAGTATCGCAAATAAATTAATACGGTCACCGCTTAAAGTCCCATAGGAAAATGAAGAGCAGTTAAGCTCTGCGCGCTAGTTGCTGGGTTTGCGTGTAGAGGCGATATTGCATTATATAAGCCGGCCGACGTCACTCTTAACACTCCATCGGTTTGTGCCTCACATACACCAACGCAGCCTACCTAGAAAAGAAACTTAAGGGCGCGGTATACTGCAATTGTCATCACCATTTTTGTTATATTTTTTATCTGTACCAGACATATTTTTTTTAGACACAAAATGTGACTAAATTTGGCTTTTATGAAATTTTTTTATCTCTCGTAGTTTTCGCGTAATGGCTTGTTGAAGTCATATTTTGCATGTTTCCGTTTTAACGACTACACTAAAACCAACTGATATACCTAACTAAAAAAAAAAATCATAGTAGATAAAGACATTGCAGGCTACAATGTCACGCTCATAAAAATAAAGAATTAAAATTATTTGTATTAAAAAATTATTGAATTTTTTAAATTATTATTTTTAGTTTCGGCATTTATTTTAAAATACAAATTACTTTATTATTTATTTTATAAGCATGACTTAGTAGCCTGCAATGTCTTTATCCACTGTGAAGTGAGGCCAAGGAACAAAATAACAGCCATGTCCGAGCCAGGATTCAAACCCGGGATCTCTCGCACCGTAGACCGGCGTCTATAGCCGACAACGCTACGGAGGCCTGCTTAATTTTAACAACCACGCTTGTAATATTTCTCTAACTACTAGTCACAAGCGGCAGCAAAAGAAAAGCTTTATCATCACCTCGAAATGTTTGGTATAGTATAAATTAACCAAACATATTTAAGTGGCTGCAATTTCCTTTTCCGTTGTGTGTTACTGATAACCTGTAGAGAAAATATTCATCTCGTGAAAACTCACAGCCACTGCTGACAATAATGTTTTCTGCATCCAACCTGTCAGTACTGTCTATGGTGTGATGATATGGTGAACCGAAACTGTGTTATTAGATGTACGCTTAACGTTGGTACGAACATTATTTTTGCGCATTAGTCTCATTAACTTAATTACGTACTTCGGAATAATTCAAGTAATATAAAGCAAGTAATACTTTTTGAATGCAAGCAACGTCATCCCTTCTTGAACGCAAATATCCCCGATTTTTTTGTGAATAACATAGATGTACTGGCTAATTCGCAACATTATTAAAATTGATACAATGCCCACAGAAATTTTAAGACAAACAAGTGAAGGTAGCCGTCTGGATGGGCGTATTTTGCGCGTCCGAATCCTATAATTATGGAAGCGGTAAGAATGACACAGCACATGCACCACGCCCTAACCTCTGGGTGCAAGTCACAGAACTGGCTTGCCGACATCCAACGGTAGTCTTATAATTCTGTGACGTAACATCAAAGATAAGAGTGTGTTGTTTTTAAAGATTCTGCACCAAGAGTATCATTCCTAAAAAGGACTGCCAACATCATTATTCGACGTTTTCTGCCGCTCGGAAGCAATCTTAAGATTATCGAAGGATCTCAAATGGATATACACATATGTAAATATCTTCAAGGATGTTCAAGTGTGGAAAAATTCGTAATTTTATGTTTGTATGTAATAATGTTAGTTTTGTAGATGTTATTTGTGAGCACAATGTCCTGTCACAAAACACTTTTAAGCTCAACCAGTTTTCCCAAAATGTCACTTCAAAGTCAAAATTTGCACATTTTTATAGTTATCAGTCACAAAAACCAATCTATATAAATAAATTAAAAAATTCACGCTGAAACTACATGTCACGGGCTACTGATTGACATGTTTAAAAATCAGTTACAAAATACTTTTGTATTTAAAAAAAATTTTCAAATTTTTAAATTCTTAATCTCTTTTATCGATTTTTTTACTTACAAAAATATTTTGTAACGGATTTTAAAATAAGTCAAGCCCGTGACATGTAGTTTCAGTGTGAATTTTTTTAAATTTTTTCATGTTCGTTGGCTTTAACGGCTTATAATAACTAAAAACGTGCAAATTTTGACTTTCAACTGCTATTCAAGGAAAACCGGTGAAACATTTTTTTTTTTTCGTGAGAGGAATATATACCCACTCCCATGTAACGTCTAGCACTATTTCATACACATACACAATTATGGATATTTTCCCACTTGGACGCCCTTAAATGTTATTCCTAAGCAGGCATCACTCACGTACAGTACGTTGGAAAGTTTTCCGATAATCGGCTATGGGCCGAAGATTTGCACACCGCTCGGCGGCCTGGACAAACAGCTACCTTAAAGGCGTTCAAGTGCGTTTAAAAATCAAAATTATTATGCCTTCTTACACAATAGTATTATTTTTGTAGACAATACTTGTGTGTTACAGCTTCCTCTTATGAAAAAAATTTAGCTCGCACAGTTTTCTCACAACTGTGCGTCAAAGTCAAAAATTTTCATATTACGCTGCCACGCAAGTAGTGAAAACCAGTTGACTTACTTAAACGAAAAAAATCACAGTGAAATAACATGCCATGGGCTGCGTACCCAAATACTAGAAAACCTCACAGTGAACCATTTTTATTTTTTAAAGAATTGTTGAATTTGCTAATTTTTTCCTGTACTTTTGCGATTCTTTTAAATATTAAAAATACTTCGTTGTGAGTTTGTAAGTATTATGTTATGTAGCCAATGGAATGTTACTTCACTGTGAATTATTTCATTTCAGTAAGTCAGTTGGTTCTCATTATTTACATGGCAGCGTAACATGCACATTTTAACTCTGAAGCATCTTTAGGAGAAAGTGATGTGAGCTAAAATTGTTTTGTAAGAGAAAACTTTACTCATAACTACCGTCTACAAAATTAACACTATTTCCCGAAAATATAATATTATAATTTCATACCACTTGAACACACTTAAATGCCAGCTAAACGAAAATTTACCGTATATGTGAATTGTGTTATAAAACACATCGACGTGTTTTCAAACATTATTTAATCCTATTGTTGCGTGCCATATTCCTGGAGGCCAGTGGTCGACGGCTGTTTCGTAACACCTTGAGGGCTGGCCGATGATTCAAGCCCGGGTGGCTCATAGTGGGAAACCCGCCTAACCTACGTCATAGATACCTGTCCCAACTGCGTCTTAACCCTTCGAGGGCGGCCGACGTGACTACTAGCACATCCGAAACATGATGAAATATCTATTTTTAGACCCCTGTAATGCGGGGAATAACCGACTGTCTGGGCTAGTATAAAAGCACAGAATCGGCACATTTGAGGGAGTTCGCTATTGGAAGTGCT
>PNEQ01006771.1:0-14907 GCA_003012365.1 Medauroidea extradentata
ACACAGGAGTAATTGTGTGCATAACTAATTGTGTTGTGAGAGTTCTAGTTGATTACTGTTTTATGTATTTCGTAGCTTTGTGAGCTATTAAATCCAGTATTTAATTTAACTCTTTTATTTGTAATTATAAGACCTCTATCCCAAAGAACTCATGGGAATTGCCCACATATAAAGTTTGTGCTCTCAAACTTGTAACACTATGTTCTTATAACACTTTTTGTTCCTCTACACGTGAGGATTGTTTCTCTAGAATATTCACATGGAATTTCGCAACATCCCGTATATACTGTATATAATGTTATATAAGGTGGTAGGCGGTAATACGGCCCACCGCGTAATGTGCAGCACATCCCCAAAGCTACTATATGCTATGTAACGACAGTAGTTTCAAACTCGTAGTAGCGTACGTGGAAGAATACGGAGGTGAGTGTTACCTTGATTTTATAACGTTTCTCCTCTAAAGAACCACTACCATTCAAGTTTTGCACTTTAAATACATATACGCGGAATAGGATGTCAACATATACTTAATTAACAACACAACCACGCCTTGAAAGTCGGTTTTATATTATTCCTCTTATTCATAGCAAATGAAATAAAAATGCCACGCTAACAGTTAATAAGGCCTACTCGTATTTTTAGTGGGCCTTATTATCTGCCGTGGAATTTTAAGTAATTGTGTTTTATTCGTATTAATTTAAATACCAAGAATCATTCGGGGACTGTTGTCTGCCATGTTGTCCGTGTTGTATTTATTTTCATACAAAAAGTACAGTTTAAAGAAAATATGTCAGTTAGTATGACTATGTTTTTATAGTCCCCAGAAAATTATTTTAACAACTTGTTCTATTATGGCAATTTTTTGTTAAGATTCAATCGGAATTTAAGAAACTGTGGCTGTGTATATTACGCACGGCAGTCTTTTAACACGCGAAAAAGAGTCAGATGATGACATTTCACTTTTTCAAAGATTGGCAAATCTTCCGAAGTCACCATTTCAAGTACACCAAACATCAAACGTAAGCGTCACACGGTCCTCCGCAAGAAGACTATTAACTACAGAGCTCAAACACTGAACATAAATTTCATTGGAAGAGAACCTGTCCAACCCACTGCACCCATGATTCAACCAACCACCTCGAATGCTAGTGAAGAGCCGTGGCTGTGTGGTGTTTGCCAATATTTTGTTGCAGACATGAGAGTCTTTCATGCAGTACATGGGCCAACAAGAAATGTGTTGGATTTACAGCTGATGGCGATGTCCTAAACGTAATGAGTAACTAATGTGGTTTATTGTGATCAATTTACTTTAAGCTTAAACTTTATTGTTTGTGGTTCTTTATTTTTATTTTCGTTTGCTGGTTTCAACATAGTGGATACGATAGTTAATGGCATTGACAGTTTTGACTTTGTTAATTAATGACTGGGCAGTTAAATTTAGCTATAGAGGATTATAGGTAAGTGTAAAAAAATCTGGAACAATTGTAATTTTATTTGTTTAGTTTTTTATTTAACTATTTCTGACGAAGTATTTAATGGATTGAAAGACTTTGATTCCTCACAATCCAATTGATGCAATACGTTTCTTTTCCTCATCTATTAGAAATTTTAATGGGTGTTTTTGTGTTATTTTACTAAGAACTTATTGCAGTGCTATACATTAAAAATATATTTGTGATAATTAGTTTGTTCAATCTTTAAACAAATCTGCGTTATTATTCTGAATCTGAAGTGTCTACCAACAGTCATAAATTAATTAAAGTTTAATTAAATATTGTAATAATAATAAGTTTAATTTGAAAGTGATTATTTATTTTCATATGTAAGAAATAAAATGTTATCATTCTTTTATATTTTTGACATTTAAATGTGAAGAATTTACAATATTTCTGGCTGTTTAGGATTTACTATCATATTTTTAACACGGGCCCTATTATATGCTGCTGCAGGTAATATGGCCTAGTCACATATGATTGTGTTTTTATTTATAAAGTTACCAGAGCTTCTTGACATCGGCAAGTTTGTAGAGTATTTATGCAGGAGACAAATAAACATTCATTTCCTCTATTAGACATTCTTGTATATCATCAATATCTAAATAGTCATTAGCCATTGTTTCGTAAGTGGGCCCTATTTTCCCCCTTACCATATATAGTGTACGTATATATGCATTATGTATGTGTACAGGTTGTAGTGAAATTGAATGTCTAACTTTGGAGGAAAAATCCTCACATGTAGACAAACAAAAAATATTATATTTAAGTATAGTTTGAAAATGCACCATTTCTGCACTACAGTTCACTGCACAGCTGGTTTGTTTGAGTGTAGGAGCTATTATTGACAAGTTCGTACCAGAGGTGTTGTATTTAATTGGACGATAGACATTGTCCAATGTAGCATTCCAGAGTAACATGATCCAATATGTGTGCCATGCACTTTTATGAGACCTGTAGTATTTAGCATTTTTGGGCTTGTGTTATTAAAGGGGTTGTTCACCTCAGTTTTCAAAGTGTTTTATTATTTTTATATTTGTACCAGATATTTTTTCTTTTTTAGAAATAAATTGTGACTGAATCTTTATTTTAGGAAATATATAATATGTATAATATAAATATAGAATATAATATATATCTTATAGTTTTTGCGTAATGAGTCGTAAACGTCAAAATTTGCACTTTACGGTTTTATGCACGCCACTAAAACCGACTGACATACCAAATCGAAAAAAATTCACAGTGTTTAACAATGTTGTAGGCTGTGATTTAACACGTATAAAAACAAATAAATATATTTTTGCATTTTTAAAAAATGTTTTAAATTATTTAATTTTCATTTAATAATTCAGCATTTTTATTAAATACAAGAATTTTATTTTTTGATATATATATGTCAAATCATAGCCTAAAACACTGTTATAAATTGTGAATTTTTTTCGGTTTGGTATGTCAGTTGGTTTTAGTTGCGTGCTTAAACCCGTAAAGTGCTAATTTTGACGTTTACGACTCATTACGCAAAAACTATAAGCGATACAAAAATTTCCTAAGAAGAAAATTTAATCACAATTTATTTTTAAAATAAAGAAAATATGGTACATATATAAAAAGTAATAAAAGACGTTGAATACTGAGGTGAACCGCGCCCTTAATAGCATTGTTGTTCCTTTAGATGTGAGAATAATTCCCCCACAATATTTCCATGTAATTTTTCACATTTTGTATACGTATTATGTATGCAGGTATGTTTGTGCCACTTTAGAGTACGCTATTTAGGGTGATTATTTTATGTAATGATTCGGAAGAATATACAAATTATCCAAAAAGAATGAAGTGAGAAGGATTTCAAAAGTCCTCACTTTATCCCGAACCACCTATCTTGGTGTGTACGTAGTCATGCGTGTCTGTCTCTCTCTCTCTCTCTCTCTCTCTCTATATATATATATATATATATATATGTTAGTATGTAGGACTGTACGTGTGTATGCACATATGTAGGGACTGGAAGTTTTCTCGTAAATATTTTTGCACCGCTTTGTTACAGTTCCCTACGTGCACATCAGCAGCTCTAATACATGGTTATTGGTTGTGTGCAATTGTGCAAGTTGTATTTAATTTGACTGTGCCAATCAGAACAACTGCGATAACACACGTCTGTAATTTGCTGGTAGATCCCAAAGACGCTGAGAGTTGAAAATATTTAGTCACTGATCACAAATCCGAGATGCATGCATGTACGTTCGGTACTGAAACAAAGAGGTGCATACACACACACACACACACACACACATATATATATATATATATATATATATATATTTATTTATTTATTTATATATATATATACAGGATGTTCACAAAAAACACCGAAAAACTCTGTCAGGTGATTCCTTGTGAAAAATAAAGCAGGAAATATGTAAGACATTTCGTACGTAACCGTAATATTAAGGGAGTAATTCGCCTTTGAAAATCAAATTTTAAAGCTTTGATTTCCCCACAAATGGAACAATGTTCGACGTAAACTGAAAAAACTCATGATATTACTTCATGACAATTCGGCCCACAAACCAACAGTAAACGCCAGTTGATACATTCAACCCTTAGGAAAATAAAAGGAGTGGCCACCCTTAAATTGCTGGCAACTTTTTTAACGTAAGGATAATCCAACATTAAAATGTAAATTATTGGGTAATGTAAGATTAGTAATAAAAAAGGACATCTTGTAGCGACTGTCTAGGGCTCATAGTTTTCGTGCAGAACGCACGTGAAGTTTTGGCGTGACGACGCGGAGCCTAGTGTGTAGGCAACACTGCGTACACGAGTGTCTGGTTTATTCCGCAGTGCCGCACAGATGACGGCAGACATTCACTGTAAGTATCGGGAGCGAGCCATTAATCGTTTTTTCGAATTGTGTTTTCAGCGCTCTATTCTGCATTCAAATCTTTTTCCCGAAAATCGTTTCGCCGAAATTAATTGATCAGAAAAGTCATTTTGCCGAAAGTCGTTTTCCCGGTATCACGTACCGTAGTTTAAATAGATCACATACCCGTAACCATCGCTTTGTTCCTGGCTGAATTTATGTGTGTGTGGGTATATATGTGTTTATGTGTGTGTGTGTGTGTGTGTGTGTATATATATATATATATATATATGTGCATGTGTGTAAGTGTTGCGGAGTGTGACAAAAGCACAGTACATACAAAATGCCCAGAAACAAATGCATAACGAGCACACCACGCGAATCCTGGGCTAAATTGGAGGCGAAAACGTTAGTAGTAAAATGTTATACGATGGAATTTTAGGTACACAATGTGGCCACACTGCACGGAGAAAGTTCACTATTGCGCTCCACGTCTAGGTATTATTTCACGTATGTGACGTTGAGTAAACGTAGAATCTTATTTGGACTGTTTGTGACTTTAACCCGCAGCCATAAAATGCAGGTCACAACTATAGTTAGAGACACTGGAAAATCGCGAAAATATTTAACATAGTCTCCAATAAACTGTATAGTACCTCAGTCGTGACCCGTGTGAACAGTTTTCTGGCAAATCACACACGCTGTGTGTTCAGTCTGTACAGTTCTAATTTGGTCTGTTGAAGAGGGACACAATGCTTCATATAAACTATAGCCAACATAGGTGCAAAACCTTCAGTGTTAAACATAGCATGTTGGAGCCTAGCAAACAATCAACTTTTCCCGCGATTTACCAGTGTCTCTAACTATAGTACCTAGTAAGTAAGTCATCCGAGTAGTGCAAGAGTGGACTACCTGCAGTGTTATGTTGCACACTGTATGTCAAATGTCATCATATAATATGTATATTGCCACTAACGTTTTTGTCTCCAGTACAGTCGGGGGTTTGCGTGGTGTGTTTATAATGTGCTTGCTTGTGGACAGCCCGTATACAGAGTTGTAGTGGGCAGAAACAACGTCGACAGACAGCAGGAGACACTAGTCGAGGCGGGGGCAGCTCGGTGCACACAAACACACGCCAGTACAACTTTCTAGTGCCGCCAGCTTGAAGGTCGTGAAGTGAGGTACGACCGCGCCCCGGGCCCCACGAGAACTCACGACTGCCTGGCCGCTGCGGCAATTCTACCGAAGGCTACAATATACGTGCACGGGGAACTGGCACGTAGTCGGTTACCCGCTGGATAGACCTTTACGTAATTATTACAGGTGGCCAGAGGCATTGATTTGAATGTGACAGTTTGCTAGGATTAACTGGTCGGAGCTATACAACAACAGACCAACCAACAATGTCAATGCAAGTGAGATTTTGACTCCATCTGTTTTCTACGGACTGATATAACTCCAAAATATCAAGAATACCTAACCTGAATATTTTTGTTATCTATGGGCTTGCGTTGTTGTTTGCATATTTTATAAAATCAACTTTAATGGTCAATACATTGGAAACATATATTTGTTGGTTGGTCTGGTGTTGCGTAACTCCGTCCGGGCCCGAATATTTCGCGTATTCAATGCCCCGCATGCTAGAATACAATATCCTATACCGCGGTCACACTGGGTACAAAACTACTTCACTTAAATAGTTTCAGTTACATGGAGCGGTACACGAATTACG
The DNA here is from genome assembly GCA_003012365.1 of Medauroidea extradentata. Taxonomy (NCBI): domain Eukaryota; kingdom Metazoa; phylum Arthropoda; class Insecta; order Phasmatodea; family Phasmatidae; genus Medauroidea; species Medauroidea extradentata. The sequence goes on from PNEQ01006771.1 coordinate 6,086, forward strand.
AACTAGTTCACATCGCAGTCTCTTCTTGATCGAAGTAAACTAGTTTCATATGTAGATTCGAACGACATATTCTCGATGCTTCTCTCCTATTGGCTGCTTGGACTAACGATCTGTGTGATTAATTAGAGAATTTAATAAACTTTAAACTTAGCTCAGAACTGGATGCCAGTGTACTATTAGCTGACTTTCTTGTGTAGGTGTTTGTCAGTTCGGTACTAATTTTGCTTGTTCAAAATCGATTGCAAAATGTCACAGATATGAGAAGTTCGTAAGATTAAAAAGGAAAAAAATAATTATTGTTAAAATAAAATTATTTCATATACCAGGTTTACAATTTGAACTAAAAGGTATAAAATAATTTTTCCCATAAAAATAATTTTATGATTTAAAACTAAAAAAGTGAGGCGCGTGCAACAGATAATAGTATGAAGTGTAGAGAGTAGCTGTCATTGAGAAAAATCACACATTTCACATCATTTATAGGGCAATAAAATTGTTAGTGACTACAGTGAACTATTCATGCATCACGCATCAGTTATATATTGCATGCGCTCCACGTTATTATTATTTTTTTTAAATCTTACAAGAATTTTCATAGGATAATTTATTCTGTACTTTTCAGTCCGTATTAATATTTTTCTTTTTTTTCCCCCTTCGATAGACTATGTTATGGCACAATGATTCCGATTGCTAAATGTGAATTAGTGCATGGCACTTTAACAAGCAGTATTGCTAAATATAAAGGCAATGACAATTGGTGAAGTGCAATTGTAAGCCACATTGAAAACTCTCTTTTATCTTAAGTATTTTATACAAATGTGACGTTAAGTTTGGGAAAACCAAGAAAGAAAATTATTTAGCAGCGATTTACTGTACATAAAAGAAGTTCGAGTAAATGTCGTTTACGATGCCGTAAAGAACACTGAAAGTTCACATATGAACTGCTATAGTGTAATACGCATAGTTCGGTACAAGTTTTGTTATAAATAGCGTAGGCCTATTTGGAACACTTGGAGTTTGTAACTAAGTAGGTATTCGTGCTTCTAGTGGCATACTCGCAAGGTCGTCATAAATCACCAAGCAAAATATATTACGCTCCGGATCTGATAAAACAAGCTGGGCGGATCAACAAACGCAGAGCGCAGTTGCGTGTATAAAAACCTGACGTTTTTAGTACCACGAAGAAGAATTATCCGGACGGAAGTAAATAAATATTGAAAAGACGCACACGGCATCTTCTGCTGGACCAGTGTACGTATGAATCACTTTCGAAATGCAGATGAGGTAAATATGTCAAGCAACGCCGTCTGCTGGGATCTACACTGAAAAAAAAAAAAAATACTTATTAGTCACTGCAAAATATTTTGTTAAAATGGACCTTACCAAATTGTTTTGTAGTGGTTACAAAATTTTTGTGTAGTCACTACAAAATTTTATTTGGGACAGCAAAATTGTTTTGTGGTCACTACAAAAAAAATTTGGTAAGGTCCATTTTAACAAAATATTTTGCAGTGACTTATAAGTATTTTTTTTTTTAGTGTACGTAGTCTGGCCGCATGGGTGAACGTATGTTGTGCTTTATAGGCCTAGAAGTGCGAAAGCGGTAAGGATGATACAGTACGAGCATCACGCCTCTGCCTAGCCTCTATGCACAAGTCACTGAACTAGCGTGCAGTTTTCTCACCGGCAACTCGCCTCTGTGAGACATTCAGTGATGACCCTACACTCTAAAAAAATTGTAAAATTTACAAAGATTTTTCTTTGTGCTTTTACAAATTCTTGTAAAAGTTTAAAAACTTTCTTTGTGAAATCAAGAAGTTTGTAAAGTTACGATGGTTAACTTTGTAACACTACAAAGGAATTCTTTGTACCTATATACCGACAGTTTCTGCACTGTAAATTGTTTTTGTAAAATATGACAAGGCACTTCTTTGTTGTTGTACGAACTTTTGTAAAAGTTGAAAAACATTCATTGCAAAATTATTAGATTTCAATGGTAAAAGTATTTTGCTTGCAAAAATTAAAAAAAAAATGTAATCTACCAAAATCATAGGTTAGCCGGAAATTACTTACTAATAACGAGATGTAAGGAATTGAGCTCTACCATGGTAACTAAGCCTTTCCGGATATATGTCCATATCACATATTTTTTGTAACATCCTGTATATATATATGTATATATATACATTTATATGTATGTATGTGTAGGTGTGTGTGCGTGTGTGTATGCGTGTGTGTGTTACACAGTGTTTATTACGCCCATAGTAATGTTTCTACTAATAAATGGCTGGCTGAAAGAAAAATGAAGCAGTGTCGTTGGTAGGATGGTATGTTGTATGTATTACAGCAGTCTCGTCAATTCGCTCTACTATATTGAATACTAAGATTGATAATATTCTGAAAAATAAAATTTCTAATTCATTTTGTTTCGAAAAATGTTCGAATGGCTCCTATTGTAAAAACATAAACACAACATGAGCAAAATACATAAAAGTCAAGTCAGGTTACTAGGTACATTTGTAGCAAGTTTGATTAAATTTGGCCAACGGGTTGAAAGGTTTGCGACAACACACTCATACATACGCACAAGGACAAACACACACAACCACGCACGTACTCACCTCCCCCACACGCATACACACACACACACAGACAAATAAACAGGAAGATGATCTTACAAGCCTATATTTCCTTCACGAAGTAGGCTAAAAACCGACCGCGATGAGAAGTTTGTCTGAAAATGAAGTGAACGAAAATATTACAACTGATTATCAACTTATTTCCGTGCTCCGAGTCATTCGACTTTGGTAGCTTATTATTTATTTACGAAGACCTGCAAAATTGGCGTTATTTATTATTTATGAACAGTTTAGCCTTCAGAGCTCTGTACTCACCTGAATACGTTCCAAACGTACCTGAGAGACGCTTTACAGAAGATTGTTCGCACTTGCGTGGAACTGTTAATTATTTAACAGAAGCGTTCCCCACTGCAAGCACGAATTGTAAGGCCAATTAGAGAAATTGAACTATAGTACAACAGCTTGCAGTCTGGTCTGTTGCCAAAAAATAATACGAAATATTTAGGTACCTATTAGTTTGTTATATTTGCTTCGCTACCTAGGAAAATGTACACGGGGAGAACTGGAGTGGTAATAAACGAACCATATCTTCATTATCTTCGAGTCATTCTGGGTAGTCCTGTAATACCTAAATCGTAATTGCCATACCAGGAATCGAAACTGGGTCTTCCACAGACGTGGCGAGTGTTTAATCACTGATGTACAACATCATCCGATCATAGTGAAACTATTAATATTAATAAAGTTCTGAATCGACTCTCTGTGTTTGCGGAAAGGTGAAAAGATAATTTAATATAAAAAAGCTGTATTTCAAAGATGCCTGCAAAAGTAAAAACGTATACCTTACAGCAAAAAACGAAAGTTGCTATGAAGCGTTTATCTTGCAGTTAAGAAATATTGCAGTAGAGCAGAGGAAAGTCCGTACACAGTTTTTTGTATGATAATAATATTTTTCTTTGAGAATTTTGTTAGAAATCAATATTATTTAACCTGTAGCAAAACTATTTCTCGACACAGTGGTTATCTTCTAAAAACTACAACTAATTTTTCCATGAAGATTACTGATGATCAGTTTTAATGTTATGAGAGGTTTTGTAATTTATTTCTGTAATATTTAAGCGTAATTTTTCTTAGCGCGAATGCTCTCTGCAGCGGTTCACGTAGGGAAAAAAAATTGCGTCGTGGCAAAGTAAGTGATTCTAAGTGTGCGAGTGCTAAATGAGCTTTTACGCGTTGATTAGCGCTGCAGCGAAACACGTACGACGGGTTCCCATCGTCCTCATCAGCGATGAGAACCTGCCGACAAAACGCGATGACGCAACTACGTTCTTACGGGACATCCGAGTGCGGAAGTCAGCGGGCGCAGGTCCCGTGTGGCCAACACACTTCTCACCGCTTACCAAAATCTTTTTAATGGCTGTCTTCGTGTGGGAGCTCGCGAGGCTTGGCACACCGACCTGCGAGCAGCTTGCCTCATCCAAAACTCACGAAGGTTTTCGACTGACTTAAAGATCCAGTCTACTGGTGTCGTAAAATTGCCTGACAATATTTTTAGACAGTAAACCACACAAGAGAAAAAATTAAATGAACACAGGACTGAAAAGGCACTGTCTCTGAACTACAGGTCTCGTGACTAGAGCCGCGATTTTGTCACAGAATATTTAGGAATACAGAAGTGAAATAGCAGGTTGGACGACGAACTCAGTCACGCAGGCCAGCAAAAAGGCTTCGCTGGCCAACAACATGGCGGAAACAACTACCGACAATCAGTACGGCCATGAACGTTCCGCGAAAATAATTTATCCCCAGTTTGTTTCAGTGCATTACACTCTAAAAAATAGTTTGTAAATTTACCAAACGTGCGTATAGGAGCGCTAAGAAAGTAGGTATGGTAGAATAGTTTCCCTGACATTTATGGCAACACTCCTAAACCTAATTATAAAACAGTCAAATTCATACCAAAGTTATCAGACTTGTATTGTAACATTTGTAAAAGTTTGCATATTTACAAGACGGAAGTTTCGGATACATAGTATAGTATGACGATTTTTAGCATAGTGGAACATTTTTGCTTTCATAATTTTTGTATAACAGCACGTCAAACTCCAAATGTTCATAAAACTAATTTGTACGTTAAAGGAAAACCAACTGATGAATCAAAATTAAATAATTCATAGTGAAGAACAGAGTCACGGACTACGCCAAAATATGTATGAAAACCACATGGATTATGTTGTACTTTTGAAATATTTCTGAAAATTAGGAATTATTTATTTTAAATTCAGAAATTGTCTTGTTTATTTTGAAAAAAAAAAAAAAATCAACGTTGTTTTTATACGTGTCTTGACGTAGCCTGTGACACTATTCTTCGGTATGAATTATTTCATTTCGCCAAGTCGTGTTGGTTTTCCTTGAACAAGTAAAACCGTTTTAGGTAGACTTGGAATTTGGCATGCCGTTATGTAAAATCTATGAAAGTTAAAAAAAAATTCCATTGCACAAAATATAGTCGCAAAGAATCTATGAAACGAACCCTATGTAATACAAAAAAAATAATATTATCAAAACAATTACATTTTTTAATGAATTTCCCCCCCCCCCTCCTTACCACTAAATCTTGGTAAGGGTTAATATGAAGTGTGTATGAAGCTGCGCCGGAAAAATGGTAGACGGAGAAAAATCGCGGGGATGAATTGCTGAACAACGAGGATTCGAGCGCGAATCGCCTTTGTAGGAGGCGAGTATCGTAGCCGCGACCCCGTGTATGTTGGTCTGTGAACGCTGATTGGTTGGAGGTTGTCAGCAGGCCATAATGTCGGGACGTGCTGTCTTGGTTCATTGCACGCGCCTCTGAGTTTCCTTCCTGTATACTTAAGTCCGCCTGCATCCTGTGCATAGCACAAGCCTCCTCGAAAGTAGGCATGGCGACTTGAAGCGGTCAGCTGGACTAGTTTCACGCTAACGTCAGCTTTTCAGGTCACATTTCGCAACGAGTTCTTCTGGTTGGCGCTGGGCTGCTGATGGCGTAACGTTCTTTTCCTGCTCGGACAGCTGAGTACTATCCGGGCGACCAGTACCACATCTCTGGCGTGATATTACCCATAATAACGATGCTTATAGACGGCTCGGTATAAAGTGAGCACTCAAGAAAACCTGCTTGAGTTCTATTTTCAACTTCTCTGGACACGGCAACTGATATTTGCGCGTGTAAGGCAGTGCGTTCAGACGGTAGGAATATAGACTAAACAGTAATACAGATGCGAAATGACGTGGCGGCTGGTTCGGTATTGGCAAATTTCGCCGCTTTTTGGCTGCCCGAGACTGCTGATGCTGGCCCCGTGTCTGTTTGGCTTCTGCATGTTATGGCAGGTTTCGTATTGGCCTGGCTGCCGATTATCGGAGCAGCTGCCTCACTCTGATTTGCAGTATGTGTTTCCGTCATGTTGCTTGCCAGGGAAGCCATTTTGCTGGCGTGTGTCCTACCGGCTATTTCACTTCTGTATTCCTAAATATTCTGTGATACAACTATGTCGATTTCAGTTGCTACTGTTTCCTTATTGTTGGTTTTTATATTCGAAAATATAAGGGACTATTTTGCGAAAAAGTTTCTCTGCCAACCATGCAAGTAGAAAGGCAACTACTGTTAATGTTGAATTATATGCAGTAACGGCTAGTGATATTTTTCAAAGGTTAAATTCTTAGTGCTCATTTTATCTCGAACGACCTTCTGGGGCGTAGCCAAGGGGGAGTTAGTGGGGGTCAGAACCCCCCCCCCCCCCTTAGCCAACCAAAAACATTGAAAACATTCATATAAAAAATGTGTAATGTTTTCACTTATAGAAATTTCCTAATTTAGTTACGAAAACAGTTTTAGAAAGCCCTATTTTGCACCTTGAAATCAAAAATTTTCTCGGTGGAGAACCCCCGAACCCCCATTTCAAAGCGGTGAAAAATTAATTACGTTTTATGTTTTAAAATTTTAATATTTTCATCAGCAACATATACTCTATTTTCAGTTACTAAAACTGTTAAAATAGCACTGTTTTGCACGTTAAAATCCAAATTTTCTCGGGGGAGGGCCACAGGACCCCGCGCTTTAAGGAGGTGGTCGGTGTTTCTTCTCAATATTCCCAGGCTAAAACCCCTCCCTTTCACAAATCCTGGCTACGCGACTGACTATAGGTAATTATTGGTTTGGATTCTCGCTTGCAGTTAGTTTATTTTAAACTTATTCCAACTCTTGCGGAGTACCGTATGTAATTTAAAATTTTTGGATTACATTTTATAGAATTGTCACTGCTGAAAGTGTTGTTAGTTTTCAAGTATGCCGTAGTTATCTGCAGGTGCGTGCAAAAGTGAAACAACCGCACTGATACAAGGAACACATGATCTGCAAGGCCAGCAAAAGTAAATATGGAGGGCGGCCCATGATTAGGACCGTGAACTTTATCGCGAAGAGAATTATGCCCCAGTGTGTTGCACTGCCTTACGTGAACATCCGCAGTTATGCTTCTTAGTCAGTCATTGGATGTTTAAACTCTACGTGTATTGCTGTTCTACCCTCAAATCACAGACGTACACAGAGAAAAAGGATTTGTTGAGTTAACCAAACATTTGCTTGTATATGTGCAACCAACAATGTAGTGTTGATTCAAACAAATATTAAGTTGAACGCCAGATTTTGTTAAATCAACAATGTTGAATTATTGTTTCAACATATGGGTAAGTTATTTAAACTAAATGAGATTATGAAATAACAAGACTGCTTTGTTATTTAACAAAAAAATGCTGTCAACTAAATATTTGTTTAAAACAACACTTCAACATTGGTTGCACATATATAAACAAATATTTGGTTGAATCAACCAATTTTTTCTCTCGGTGTACGGTGCCGGCGTAACCTTACACTGATTGGCGCAGTATATTGAGAGGCGTCACTTTACATAGACACGCTGTCAATACCATTAAGAGTGAGTGATAGTCACCATCTTGAATTTTCGTATTTTGTGTCACAACTAGAGGCACGATTATTTCGCGTATTGATTCCAGGTCAGGTTGAATGCCAATAATATATACTTCACTACTCCTTCTGTGATTAGACGGCACCTGTTTTAACACATCTTTGACGACTGCAAGCCAGTGATATATAAGAAAATAATTCGTGGTGGTAACACGTGTTACGGTCAGAAGCAAGGGATAATTGACTTTGGCCAGTGTGTGTATAGGTCTTAGAAGTCTAGGCTGTTGCCAGACGAATACACGAAATACTCGTGCCTCTAGTCATAACTCTTCTTCTGGGTTAATTTTTGTAACATTAACCCAACTACGGTATAGAATAAATACTGATAGAATTTTAGACACCGTAAAATTATTCTGGTCGTTACCGTTGTTACAGATCGAATTGCAGTTAGAAAATTCCTGTAACTTTCTGAACTGCGATTCCATTTATAACAACAGTAACGGAAAATAAAGATTTATGTTGTCCAAAATACAATGAATATGTATTTTATTCCGTAGTTAGGTTAAAGATCCGAAAATTTGCCCGGAATGAAAGTTATGACGCAAAATACAAAAATTCAAGATTGTGACTATCACACGCTCTTAAACAGAGACGCAGATGTGCACGTAAGGCAATTAAATGAAAGTGGAGCAAAATTCTTTTCGCGAAAAGTTCGTGGTCCTACCCATGATTTGTTTGTGTTGCACCAACTCCCAGAAGACAGCCCTGTAGTCTGTACAGGGCCGTAGTCTGTCAACGCAGCTGTCCGCAGTCACCTGGATGTTATATTTCCTCGATGCTGAGTTCTTCTAGATATCCTGATTTCGTGGCCTGCAGGGGTCACCTAATTAAAAACCAATGACTAAAGTCCCGGAAATTTCACGGATTCAACTGAGGAGAGGTTGGATTTCTAAGTCGTGTATATGTTGGAAACTGTTTCGATCGAGTCATTGCTAGAGCTGCGATTTTATGGCGAAAAGATTTCTGCAACATTTGGTTTCGATGCGTCGTGTGCACACCTGCAGTTCTGCTAGATCGTCTGTGGTTGGATGATTTTACTCTCACTGGCCTTGGCAAATTATAGACGTACAGACTCACAATAATCTTATTCTGATTGGTGCAGTAAAATGAGAAACGTGTCTGAACATAGACACGCTGCCAATAACCTTGAAACAGAACTGCCGATGTGCACGTGAGTCACTGAAACAAAGTGGGGCAAAAATCTTTTCGCGACAAAATCGTGG
>PNEQ01006772.1:0-14907 GCA_003012365.1 Medauroidea extradentata
TGGTACACATTATCCTGTAGTCCAAGATCTGCTGCAACCATTACCTTTGCCAGCAAGTACTTTTATTATTATTTCATTTGTTCTCTGATTCCACAGGGATGTCATAAACCAAGTCCTTTTACACCAGGTACCTATATACCATGATCTGGTACACATTATCCTGTAGTCCAAGATCTGCTGCAATCATTACCTGTGCCAGAAAGTACTTTTATTATTATTTCATTTGATCTCTGATTCCACAGGGATGTTCTTAACCAAGTCCTTGTACAGCAGGTACCTATATACCATGATCTGGTACACATTATCCTGTAGTCCAAGATCTGCTGCAACCATTACCTTTGCCAGCAAGTACTTTTATTATTATTTCATTTGTTCTCTGATTCAACAGGGATGTCATAAACCAAGTCCTTTTACACCAGGTACCTATATACCATGGTCTGGTACACATTATCCTGTAGTCCAAGATCTGCTGCTACCATTACCTGTGCCAGCAAGTACTTTTATTGTTATTTTGTTTGTTCTCTGATTCCACAGGGATGTCATAAACCAAGTCCTTGTACAGCAGGTACCTATATACCATGATCTGGTACACATTATCCTGTAGTCCAAGATCTGCTGCTACCATTTCCTGTGCCAGCAAGTACTTTTATTATTATTTCATTTGTTCTCTGATTCCACAGGGATGTCATAAACCAAGTCCTTGTACAGCAGGTACCTATATACCATGATCCATTACACATTATTTCGTAGACCAAGATCTTCTGCAACCATTACCTCTGCAGAATGTATTGCTTGCGATGTATCGCGCAGAGATGAACTGCAGTTGAAAAGGGATCTTCCATGTCCCTAATATATATTTTTGGTAGTCGCGCATGTCTTTGGTCATCTATTTATTCATAATAGTTGACAACTTCATCCATGTGTCGCATGATTTCGTTAAAATTCCTCGCCATTTTTCATAACTTGTCTCTACAGAACATCTGGTGATTCTCCGAATGAGGTCTGTCCATCATTCACCTGCAATTTCCCAAAAAGTGGAAACGTGGTGGCGATTGGTTGTTCGCCGGCTACCTATCCGCCACTCTCTGAAAGATGTCTATAATGTGCAAAACACCATACTAGGGTGTAGGGAGATTGGTTGTACTTCGAAAGACGTTTATAATTAAGGGTCTTAATGTCACTATGATGGCCAAGTTTAGGTCTGTGTTCATAGTGTTTACCTTCATATGTCCGAGAGCTATTCAGTAAACAATTTGCTGACCTAAATGTGAAGGCTACTAACGTCAGCTGAAGGTCTAGGTAGGAGGCGATTTTTAGCAAATCTACTGACCTAATCTAGCACAAAAATATGAATAAGTCAACAGTTAATATGGTGGATGGTTAGAGGTTAGAGTATTTCACAAACGAGAATAAAGGCAAAAGCTTTATTGTGTATGTTTTTTTTTTTTTTTGCGAAAATACTCTCACTTAAATAGCAATATTTTGACAGCAAAAGGCATTCTTTTCAGCAACTCTAAATTAATCAATTTCGAGAGTAAATTCCCGCTTCTGTGTTATGCTTGTAGGCTACAATTAGGTTATGTTAAATGAATGTTAGTTGTTTATGTTTATTAATGTGTCTACCACGTTTTACATTCTGGAAACTACTAATTTTATATTATCTTATAGCTATTTAATATAAGAGACCAAGTTGTAAAGCAATGCATATGTATTTTGCCAACCGTGTGGTATTGAACAACTCATGACAATCCCTATATTGAGCTCTGCTCAAGGGGATTGGTAAGTCAAAAATGTTTTAAAAAAATAAATCTTAAATATTTTTGTTATAGATTGTTTCACTTTTATGTTTCTCTCATATCCTTAAATTTACTTATTGAAGAACTTGGGAGTAAATAATGACAACCATCATTCCTGTAGTTATCAGCTTAGCTGTAATAAAGTATGTCAAAGTTGGACCAAATTGTTACATAAATTCATCATCTATTATGCAGTTTAAAGTAAAGTACCTACGTATTTTGTAAACAAGTATTTCTTTTAAATTTACAGATACATTTTTTTACATTGGCTGTCTTATGGGTTATAATTATTTACTCCCGAGATCTTCAATTTTTAGTAGCCTAATGTTATCTACTTGTGGGATGTTTTAATCCACTCCTCGAATATAAGAAAGTGTCTTTTTGCAATTATTATGTATTACCTATTACAGGACCTAATTGAAATATTTCTCCATAGCACATTAATCATTCTATTTACATTTTATAAATGGCTAAGCTAAACAGCTTTAGCCTAGTGTACAATCCACAAAAGTGAACACATAATGAAATTTTACCTCTGAAAAGTTGTTAAAGATCACTAAAGTAAATCAAGTACACAACTTACCTTTTAGAATATGGTTCAGAAGACAGCTTCTTGTGTATTCCAAGTCAACATGCTTTTACAGTTTATCACAAAGTCTTTCTCACGTATACTTGCTTTTAAAACCCGAATAATACAATTTACATCCTTAACACTCGTATTTAAATACAAATTACATCCTTAATACTCATATTTGCGGACGAGGATTTAATATTCGGTAGACTGTCACTTCTAGCCTGCACTACATAAATAATTGCCGCATAATTACATTAGTATTTCCACATTGTATAATTTCATCATAAAAACAGCTACACATGTTGCTGCTGTCAAAATCAGACTGCATTTGCTGAATGACAAAAATAATTAATACAAATTCAACTTTATACACATACAACACAATTCGCCACCCCACGAAGTTAGAAAATATTTACCTTTTTAACATGATTATCAACAAATTCTTTTCACGGCCACCTTGTTTCATTGCACGAATTGTGAAGAAATTTGGCAGTCTAGATGGCTGTGTCGCTGTGTTGCCAAGTCATCTGACCTTAGCTTCGAAGTCAATAGAATCTGTTGACAACAGTGCGTACTGAAAACAAAATATACGACTGTGTTATTAACAGTTTCTCGGCAGGCTACTAACCTAAACTACAGAAAGTTACTGAATAGACTCCCAGGGGGGCGATTAAATATCGCTTTTGATAGGTGCAGCGCAAAATTTGCACTTGCGCTGCGTTGCTTTGGTAGTAAATATACAAATACGCAGGGGCATTATTCTGTAACTTCTCCTTGGTAACATCAGTCATCCGTTAATGACTTTTGTTAGCGTCAGCGATACAGATAGTCACGCATGACTGTCTTTCAATTGTATTCTGTTAACCATTTTTGTAATGTTCTTTAACAGCTGTGATATAGGTTTGGCAACATTGTAGGAACCTTTCCGAAACCATTAAAATTGCACTGTAAATGTTATATTTCTGGCCATTAGTACTAACACGCGGCCACACAATTTACATCTTGATCACGGCCGTAGAAGAACAGGTCTGGACACTCGCCTGGAAACTTGACCCCCTTGTTGTTTGACTGTAGTTCACCAAGTTACCGAGAATATAGTGTTTTATTGGCGCTGATGTTACGGCGGTCGGACTAAACTCCGCCCACTTCCTTTCCGCTAAGGTAAACAATTTATCAAAACGTATTTTTTATCAATTTATGAAATACGTTCTTCTTCATAATTTTAAGAAAAGGCTCCAGCAATCTTTATTTGCTTTATAAATTTAACAATTGAAAAAAGTGGGCGGAGTTTGAGTCCGACCGCCCGGAAAACAGCGCCAAAAAGTACGACATTCTCAGTAACTTGACGAACTACAGCCAAACGACAAGGGGGTCAAGCAAAATACATTGTTAGATACGCGAGTGTCCAGACCTGTTCTTCTACGACCGTGATCTTGATGTGCGGCAACGTGAACGTGTTTTTAGGTTAAATGTTGGTTACTGGATCAACTTTGTGAAATGCAGGCAGAAGCTACGAAGTTTCATTCTAAGAGAACGACTGTTTGGCAGTACGAAATAATGTTGAATTTCATAGGGCGAAATAAGGAATGTTTCAGAGGTAAATTTTGACACCGCGATGTTTTTATTTTTCGTGTATGAACAATCGCCTATATTGATCTTCGTTCACTTCTATAAACGGATTTAGGGTATAACGTGTTTTCCTCCTCATCAATCACATTTGCCAACGCTTTTCCTTATTTTTGATCTCATCTAAGAAATATAACCTTCGCAATGCCGCCGCCATATTCACATTTTCACGCACACAATCCCGCTAACACCGCTTCCCTAGCTGCTGTTAGGTAAAGTCGCTGACGAAGATTTTGAACATCAGTCACGGAGCCATGAAGAGTTACAGAATACGAATTAGCCTCGTAACCAGTGTTGCCAACTCGAAAAGAGATAATTCCGCTACAGGACTAACAAAATTCCGCTACACACATAACAAATATATACAATAATAAAAAAACTCTTACCTTACTCTAAGATGATTATCCGGATGGCACATGTGGTGTTTTTGCAGCAAACTTCAGAAAATTCGTTGGCTTATTCGTAGCACCAATAGCAGTCAGTTTGTAAAAAATTAAAAATAATATATATATAATAAAAAATTAAAGTGAGAAAAACTATCTTCACATCTTCAGTTGTGTTGTTTGCAGTCATGGTCACTACTAGTTTTAAGTTGTAGCCACACCAAAATTTTAATGTCTAAATGAAAGTGAATGAAATAAAGTTTAATCATCATCGAATGATTCAGGATTTTCACACACACCTTTCTTACACTGGTACGTGCACTTTCCAAACTTTTTTATATGATCTCCAGTAATAGGATATGATACACAACAATTGTTTTTGCTCTGCAAGTCTAACTTTACCCTTAACAAATCGCTCAGTGTTTGTGGTTTCAATTTATTTCTCATTTTTGTTTTAATGTCGCCCATCATTGAGAAAACCCTTTCTACATCAGCATTGCCATCCGGTAGAACTAACAAAATTTGTGCCAATTTTGCAATGTTTGAAAAAATGTACTCGCCACCGAAAGTTTCCACTTTGCCCACAGCACACCAAAAATCAACAACACTGTCTAGCCCTAACAGCTTCTGTTTCTCGCCACATGAAAAGTAAGTAGGGAGTTTGTTCAGCTCCTTCATCGCCTCTTCTGAGTCAATTTTACTATTAAACTTTTTAGCAAGTTCTGAAATGTCATACTTCAAGTCTGCATTTGCAGTGAGTGTATTATTTGGCAAGATAAATGACATTCTTTTAAATAGGTGGTCTTTAATGGGAAATCTTTTAAAAGATTCAGCGACACATTTCTGATAGAATTTGATGCATACAAGTTTAAACTGCTCCCTGTCTCTGTCAGTGCATTCTGCTAAAGATTCCATAGTATGTTCGCCAACATTTACTTGTTCTACTGGAAGTTAAACATGAGGATCAAACACATTCCACCTATCTAACTTTTCCTCATCACTAAAACAAGAAAATTTAATGAAATTTCCAGCTACAATTCTTACAAAACACCTGCTTTCGGGATACAGATCATGAACAGAAACTTTCTGACTTTGGAACATAGCGTTGAATTGGTTGATCGTTGGCAAAATATGATTTAAAAAGAGGAGGTAAGCTTTGGCATAGGGATTTTGAAGATCTGAGAAAATCAAACCACTCACAGGATTTTTATCCTCAAAAGCTGCCTCTCTAAACAATTCTACAAGTACATTCCACTGCTGAAGAATGCGACTTATGCAGTTTGACAATGCCAACCATCTTGTTTTGCTTGGACTTAAAACTTAATTCAGAAGCTTTCATATACTTCTGAAACTCCTCCAAAATGCACTGCAGTTTAGGAGAATGTGAAAAATAATTTGAAATATTGTGTAACAACGCCTCAACATAGCTGGGAATCTCTTGTGATGCTGACACACCGACAAGATGTGCTGAATGACATATACAGCCGTTTACAAGTATGTCGGGGTTATCACCTCACAGGTGGACTTTAAACGATTCTTTATTCCCCAACATGACACTAGCATTGTCAGAACAGAAACCCACTATATTATTTAAATCTAATTCAAATGTGGCTAGACATTTTCTGAAAAGTCCGTACAGGCCTTTTGCGCTTCCATCATCACCAATGGCCACGAAGTCGAGAAGTTGTGTTTTAACTGTAACGCCACAGATATACCTCACTAAAATGCACAACAACCTAGTGTTACTGATATCTGTACTCTCGTCTACGAGGACCGAAAAAACTTTATCTTTTAATTCAGTCGTCAAATCGTCCTTGATTTTTGATGCTAAGACGTTTTTAACAATGCTCATACATTTAGTACGACTTTGTTGAACGTTTTTCGCAATAGTCGAATCGTTGAAATTCAACTTGGCTACTTGAACAATATGGTTAACAGAATTGAAGCTAAAGTTAAGAGCGGCAACTAGAAGACTAAACCTTATATCTGCTACTGTAGTTTCTGTATCTTCTTTCTTTGGTTTGAACATCTGGAAAAAAGGAAAACAGAAAAAAAATATATTAAAAGTCAGGTAGCCCGAGATTAGCATAACTTATTTAAAACTATTTTTGTAGGAGTTATATGTCTTGCCAACGAGGTCAATAGAGGTTTATACGAACATAATATATACTTGACTGAAATTAGGACAGGAATCGGTAATGGCATCAGATAAGGGCATGCTATGTAGTTCGACCTCGCTTTGTTTTAAAATCATAATTGGCGGACAAACGGACATCAATAGTTACGAACGAATTGGGTAATCAATTGTAGGTCCAGCAAAGAATAGGATGTTATTTTATTTTAAGTGTTAATGCGTGTAATAAAAACTATAGGACCTAAAATTGAGAGATATTGGTCAGTGCTTAACATCGAGGTCTTCAGCACTGGTGAGGGGTGATATGATTTTAGTATGGAGCAGCGCCGGAATGAAAGGGCAGGGGAAACGGGAGATCCCCGAGAAAACCCGCAGACCAACGGCATTGTCCGGCACGGTTCCCACATGCGAAAATCCGGGGACCAATACCCACCAGGAATCAAACCCGGAACACCTTGGTGGGAGGCGAGAGGTCTCACCTCTCGACCACTAGGCCCCACATAGGCCTTAAAAGGAATTAGACATAAGAAAAGATTTATCTGAGAAACTTGCTTCGAGCTTTCTACTACTTTCATGTTCTTCACGTGTCTTTGGCTTTCGCTGTGCTTGATCAAGTCACTCCTTTTCGCGCCCAAAACTGTGTTACATGCCCTACACTTAGCTTTTGTACTATCCTCAGTTACTGGTTGTACCCATTTAGAAAAAATGTCCTCGTTCAACCATTTTTCGGTAAATAATTGTTTTCTTGATTTTTTTACATCATTCGGCAACTCCTCACGACACTCCCGTTTTTTACTGCCGCCTGAGACAGACACGCCCGATTTTTCACTCATCATGAATAACTAACGTCAGTAAGCGCCACGAGGTAAACTGAACTGAAACTAATTGACAAATATAACTTCGTGTATGGTTCATCTGTTATCGCTTGAGTTGTTGGGAAAAAAATTGCGAAGAAAGTGTGCATTATCTTTGTAAACCTAATACCTAGTGTAACTAATATATCTGTTGGGACTCGGGAAGTTAAAAGATTGTGATTGTGGGCTGAAACATCAGCACGATCAGGAAATATGATACTCGTGGACCAGTGTTCACGCCTCATTCCCACGCCTTCCTGTCTTATCGAAAAGTCGCTACATCATCTGTATTTCTCGGATTTCGCCACTACATCTCCCTGAGGTTGAAATTCCGCTACGGTTGGCAACACTGCATCGTAACGATAGTCATGTGGTGACATTCTCTACGTAAGGAACGTATGTGAACACACAACAGTTACAGAATAAGCGCCCAGGTGCAAGTGGTCACATGACGGCACAAAGTGCCTGAAAATCTGCGACTAGCAAATAGCTCGACGCAAGTTATATCTGCACCCTTCGCGCATGCACATTGGACAATTTTCGGGTGTGTGAAAGAAAAATAACATAAAAGTTGGATATCTTTATCTGTATCCAGGGTTCTATGAACTTTAATTATTTACGTTTTCTTGTACAAATTTAAGTTTTTAAGTTACGAAGTACAGTAGAAGTACAAAACTGAAATGTTTTTTACTAAAGAAGTGATTCAAAATGGGCAACGATTTATTATCCTTTCCCCAGAATAAACTTTTTGAGGGTATTTTTCCGTGGCACACGAGAAAAGAGTTGGTTTGTTGAGGTTATTTGTACCCTTAAAAACTTTACTTAAAAGTTGTATGCAAATAATAATGTAAATAAATAGTGAATATGTTTTGCAAGTACCTGTTTGGCTAATTGCTTAGAACAGTGACATTACCTCTCTATTTTCCTTGCTTGGATGGGGTGTTTCAACATCACATCTTTCTCGCCGACTTGTTTCCACATTACACGTGCTTTATATTTTAGTGTTATTCTGTTGGGATTCTCTTTATTTCATGAAACGGGAGGGCTATCATTTTAGTTTTAAGTCTTTCGTGAGACTTGCTGTCTACACATCACACCCTATCTCGGTGAACATTGAACTTACAATCATCTAGACCTAATTAAATTTATTGCAGTATAGTTCAACGAAAGCCACTCGTATTCACTACATGTTAGCAACGAATTATTTAGAAATAATCAACGTATCACGATTTGATAATTTATGACTCTCTGAAAGACGAATGCCACATGAATAGCCCATTAGGTAGTAGGCCTACAGTCACAAATACTATGCCACACAAGTTAAAATAACTTACGTGAATTTCAAAACTAGGTCACTCAACTTAATACCAGTACAAATATAAAATGTATACATAAAATTTGCTCTAATCGCGTCACACGTCTCTCACATTAGGCACTTTATTTTCCGTTAGCAACATAAAGTATGTAAAAGCTGGTTACAGACTAAAACCACTCTGACGAATTTCAATTGTGTTACAAAAATGCTACTCTCCATCAGTGACGACCGGAACGGGGGTAGCAGGGGTAGCAGCTGCTACCCCAACTTTTTGATTGGGGTAGCAAAGAGCCAATTTTGCTACCCCAATATTTATACATTGTTGGAAATACACTCACAGTTGTTTAATAGATAACTACGAAGCGCCATGTTTTGTGAATCGTTTGTAACTGTAGTCAACCCTTAACATTTAACAGAAGAAATAAATATGCGCAGAGTTTAATTTTTAGTTTCCTTGGGAGTTATTTGCATGAGCCGTGCATGTACTGTTTGTCATTCTGGCTACGACTTCTCCTTCTCCTCACCCCCTTCCTGCGCGAAAGCAAACAGCTAAGAAGGATGAGTCACATTTTCATGGAAGTGTACACCAATCACCAATAGGGGTGAGGAGAGCGGGTATGCCCATTCTCCCACCCTGGCAGGACTAGAGTGTCACTGTGACACATCCCTGATTAATAGTTTGACGGACGCAGTGTCGTGTAGTGTGTACGTTGGTATTGTAGCGCACATTTGCATTGTATGCCAATCAGCCAATGCCATGAAGAGTCGTAGGTTGGAAGTGCGTAGTGAAAAAACAATAGTGTCGTTTTTCAAGAGGATCAAAACTAACGAAGATGTCAAGGTAAAAGTGCTTAAATGTTTTAAATTAAAACAAGCTCTTTGCTAATATTTAAGGCTGAACTCCACCTACGACCTGCCAGAGCTGATAAACAATAATGCCTGTCAGCGAAGTTTGTTGTAAACACTTTATAACAATAACACTAATATTTTTAAAATTATTTCTTAGATAATCTCATCTTCGACTTCGCTTGCGAATAACGCCTCTTTCACACAATACGGTTTTCAGCCGGTACGGGTTCCATATGGGCGTATTGAGACGTTCCTGGTTTTCTGCTGTTCCGGCACTGTGTAACATCCGGATTGTCGACTGGCCTATCCGGCGCCGGACCGGCAAACAGCTGTGCCGCCTTGTAGAGGAGTATTAGTTGCAATGCGCGCCTACACGCTCCGCACTGTCGCCAGGTCGGGTACTTGACACCTGACAGTCACTTCCTGTGCATCATAGGAGCACCGCCACGAGCACGTGTACCTGTACTGTAGTTATGTAGGGCTCAGAGGGCTATTGCCCCTCTGCGGTAAATTCCAAGGGGCGGTAAAATCAGGCATAATGGAATCAAATATTACAATAATATTGAACTGCGATAATTCCGTATTACTGCTCAAACACAGCCTATAGAGCGTCACATTCTTAGATTGTAGTATGGAGGTAAAAGGACGTTCGTTTTCTCTTTTTAACACAAGTCAGTTGCCGTAAAGCACTGTCCTCGTTTCTACGAGCGCTGTTCCCAAAGATGGCAAAAATAAAAAAAGTCAACTTTTACAAGAAAATGTTTACATATTGTACAAAACCAAAATACACTTCAAATTATATATATAATTAGTATTATTAAAATTTTTTAAGGGTTAGAACAATTAAAAATTAAAATTGTTACCATGAACTATTTTTATGTAGGCTATCCTAAATTGTATCTCATCAAAAAAAAACCAAGAGCAGTATTCGGTGGATGCCACCGAACAAATACAGTGCTGGACAAAGGAATTTTTGTAAGGGAGGCAAAGTTGTCTAATGCTGCCCCCCCCCCTCTTTTTAAAATCTTATTTTAACGCAAGTAAATCAACGGGTTCGCTATGAGTACTGCACACACACACACATACCAGATCGGGCCGGCCCGCCACCCACCGGTGTTTCGGTATCCAGTGATAAAATGAAAATATTCTACGAACTTCATAAATATATTTTTGTAACTTTGCATTTCTTGAAAATATAGTTGCTAAAATGTAATAAACCATACAGCAATTCCAGTTACTGTAAAAGTGCCAATTTTTTTCTTAGGAGACTTATGTATAAAATCATTTGATGAACATGGCATTATGTTACATTTAGTTCAGTTATTTCGGTTGAAGATAACTTTTACTTTACTATTAAAAATACATTCAACAATGTAACAACTAAAACTTGTGGTATGTTTGTTCTTAGCTCATGTGTAAATTACATATTTGAAAATTAACGATATCCTCGCATGAGTTATATGCAGAAATACATCATTATGTGATTTGAATTTAATTACGAGTATTATTACTATCTCAAAGTTATTAATTTCAGCTTCAGCTATTAAATTAACGTGACAAGGCTGTGATTTAATAAAGGTTTATTTATAAAATTATTTACTAATACAAATTTTATGTTAAAAATATTAACATTTTTATTTGTGGTACATTCAATGTTGAGGTATAAAAAATTCTTAAAAAGCACCATTTTGCACCTTGGAATCCAAATTTTGGACCCCCCGCTATATTTTGGGGGATCCACCCCCAATATGAATACAATCTTGCTACCCCAACTTTTCAGTACTTCCGGCGTCCCTGCTCTCCATAAATATTGTACTTAATTATTCACGAACAATCTCATTCAATAAAATGAACACACGCATCCACTACACTGAAATAACCACGACATTATTGAAATTAATGTTTCAAACTTCAAAATGCAACTACGACATATATGTTTGTGATGAAATCTTTGTGACAATTTTCCTTCATTTCTTGATATTAAACTACACTTCTTACATCCTTGTATAAGCACAAGAAAACTACACAATTTGAGGTTACGAAAAATACAACCAAAACAATACTTTTAGCGCGAGAAATTGTTCACCGCTACACTGGTGTACAGACAGTTTTTGCCGTCCATGTGGCAGTGAGAATGACGTTTCAAATTTTCTGATTGGCTTGTGAAAATTGGAGAGGGGTGGTAGTTGCGCCGAGTAGAAATAGGCTCCGCCCCTTGCGTCTTGCGCTTTCAAGTATATTTAATTCCAACTACGACTAGAGGTGCAGGTGCAGAGCAGATTTACTTGAGTTGCGCTGCGCTGGTGCAAAACGCAAGTGGTGATATTTAATCGGCCCCCAGGGCTTTATTCGGAGGTGGTAATACAGGCCCTTAGCATTGAAGAAGTCTGAGACATTGACGCTAGCGCTACCTAGGCGGCGGAGGGTAGTAAATTTGGCGCGAATTTCAAATTAACATGTGTTTAAATGGGAGACAGAGACATTTTCCGAGGCCCGTGTCTTTGTTGCAGATGAAGAAACAAGTTTAGTGATAATTTTAATATTATAACTAATAGCAATAGTTCATAAATATTGATATCTCAGAAGTTAAAAGGCGACTCGTTATTTGCTGTGGAGGTATGAAATAAGGACCAGTTGTGGGGTTATGTGAACATGGCTGCAGGACATGTACCAAACAGAAAAGCATTGATTTGCGTACATTTCATAACAAGCAAGACTTTAGGTTGTCCTGTACAACAAGTAACATTATTTTGATTACGTAGCCTATTTAAAGTGATTAATGTAATATACAATAATTGTATACATTCATTCTGCTGCAAATGTCGTGATTAATAAAAACGAGACTTGTCCAGCTATTCGGCGACTTTATTTTGTGAAATAATTAGTAAAATATATAAGTTAGTATTTACAGCAGTATAATTAAGGCACTTAAGAATTTTAAGCAGGAAAGCAATATAAATTTAATTTCCATTGTGCATTTTAAAGAACTAAACATGCTGTAAACAGGACTAAATTCCTATCCTATACTAACATCATCCAACAAATTTTTCGTTCCTTAATACTTGTAGGCCCTAACTTAACTATACTTAATATGTAGCACTCACAGTTGGGCTATTGCTCCATGGCAAGTTTAGTTCTTTCTTCTGAATTACATTCCAACCCCCTCCCCAATCACCGAATAATCGTACTTTCTCAACTACCTAACCAGATGCCTACCCTGACCAATTCTCCTCAACATCCTCTGTATTGTCTCACTATTATTTCCTCTCCCCAATACCGTCCCTTACGTAACAATGCAATACACACCATGCTCTCTCTCCATTCACAATTCTGTACATCCTGATCTGTCTTTCAACTATTTTCTCTTCTGCAATATACTTCATCCCGTTACTTGCATCATACAAATGACCTATACTTATCTACTTACCCTCCATTCTGCCACTGCCTTCACTACCTACTTATTCACTCATCTGACTGTCCTCTTTGCTTATTCTCCTGCTCCTGCACATAAACCTCCCCATAAGTCCCATTCTACAAACTGCACACTCTAACACTGTTCCAAACCATTATGAAATATGCATTTTCCTTCACCTCACAGCTAACACCCTTCAGTTCACTTCCCAGCATTCCCAATGCCCTTCCCTTTGTAATCACACTTGCTACCTAATTTTTCCACCAAGACACCCTATTGCACCACTCCTAGGTATTTGTATTGTCACATCCTGTATTTATTTAGCCCACCTATAAATACCCCTGTTCATCAATTTCTTCCTTGTCAGTTTCACAATCAAATGGGTTGGCATTCTTTTGTTAGCAGGCCTACCCGAGGAGTACAAACCGATGCTAATGGCATTAGAAAACTCGGGCATGCCGATAACAGCAGATGCCATTAAAATAAAGTTGCTTCAGGAGGTAAA
Organism: Medauroidea extradentata; assembly: GCA_003012365.1. Classification (NCBI taxonomy): domain Eukaryota; kingdom Metazoa; phylum Arthropoda; class Insecta; order Phasmatodea; family Phasmatidae; genus Medauroidea; species Medauroidea extradentata. The sequence continues at coordinate 13,449 of PNEQ01006772.1, forward strand.
GGACACCTAAAGCAAGCCGACGGATGCAGCACTCTACAGTGGCCAACGAAACTCGTATTCCAATTTCCGCCCCAATAGCTATAGCGACAACAGAGATCACTCAAATGCAAGCAAACCACCTGAAAGGCGACGACCTCCCGGGGCTAGGTGTTTCAACTGCAACACGCTTGGGCATTTCGCAGCTGAGTGCAGAAGAAAATTAAAAACCGATGGAAGTAGAGAGAGGAAAACACAGAAGAAGGAGGACTCTAGTGCATTCCTGGCATGTTTGTTCTCCAACTCATCAAGTGAGAGCGAACGCTGGTACCTGGACTCATGTGCCTCCACGCACCTCACCAAGTACGAACACCCTGAGGATTGCGACAAAAGTGAACTGGAAATCTTCACTGCAAATGGGGACACTATCAAAACAGAATCAGTGGGGAATGTAAATATTAATGTTTCAGTGTCTGGGAAAAATGAAGTTGTTGAGGTTAAGGATGTGTTCTATGCACCGAGCATTACTACCAACCTCCTTTTTGTACGCAAAATAGTGCAGAAGGGCAACAAAGTCACCTTTGACATTGGTGGAGGAAAAATATACAATAGTAAGGATAAACTTATTGCCACAGCAACAGAGTGTGGGGGTGTTTACCAACTAGATATCAACCAGCCACCGGGTATATGCCACTGCATTACCACAAAATTTGTGGCACAGGCGATTAGGCCATTTAAATAGGAAAGATATGGCATTGTAGAAGTCCATGGCAATTGGTGTTGAGAGTGTGGAATGCAGTGTGAATTCCTGTGAAGTATGCATTTTAGGGAAGCACAGCCGACAACACTTTAAAAGAAGTGAATACCGGTCCAAGGAGCCACTCGAATTGGTCCACACAGACCTATGTGGACCAATGGAAACAACTTCACTTGGAGGCAACAGGTTCTTCTTCATATCATCCTAGTGGACGACTACTCCAGGTACACTTGTGTGTCTCAGAAAGGCCTTGTATGGCTTAAAGCAAAGTGGTAGGTGCTGGAACCAACACATCCACAAAGTTCTCACCGCAATGGGTCTTAGCCAATCTAAAGCGGACCCTTGCATCTACTTTACACGAGAGGGTAAAAATGTCATAGTCGTTGCAATCTATGTCAATGACATGCTGCTGTTTTCGAATCACCAGAACCTAAAAAACACGGTCCAATCATATCTTGAAACCAAGTTCAACATGAAGGACTTAGGAGAGGCCAAGCATTGTTTGGGAATGTCGATCACCAGGGACAGAACTTCCGGTAAGTTGTGGATCGACCAACACTCCTACATCAATGAGATCCTCCAACGCTTCAACATGTCTGACAGCAAGCCTGTTGCAACTCCAATGGAACCAGGTACGAAGTTCCAAGGGGCTCCCAAAGATCCAGTGAAGTGTAGTGAAGGTGGTGGGTGCTATGAGCAAAATGAAGAATGTGATGCAGATGTTCC
>PNEQ01006773.1:0-14907 GCA_003012365.1 Medauroidea extradentata
ACGAAATACACAAAAGGTAAGTCAGCTTTGTGTGAAGTATATGCATACTAAGTTTGATGAAATGCACACAGTATGAACGAAATACACAAAAGGTAAGTCAGCTTTGTGTGAAGTATATGCATACTAAGTTTGATGAAATGCACACAGTATGAACGAAATACACAAAAGGTAAGTCAGCTTTGTGTGAAGTATATGCATATTAAGTTTGATGAAATGCACACAGTATGAACGAAATACACAAAAGGTAAGTCAGCTTTGCATGTAGCATATGCAATATGTGTACCAAGTTTGATGAAATTCTTAAGTGCATATCCTTAAATGTCTTGCTTGTTCTAAAAATTTTAAATTACGACCGTTTTGAAAAAAAGAACATGGCATAAAAGAAATATATAAAATACAAGTCAGTACTATACGTGTACAACGCTCGATAAAATTTGGCCCAGTGGTTCAAAAGTTTTAGGGACACAGACACACATCTAGACACACACAGAAAGGTGATCTCATAAGCTTACTTTTTCCTTCAGAAATTAGGCTAAAAAAACCTGTTACAATTTACAGGTATTTACATAAAAATATCTTTAAGCGTAAATCAGTTGTATGTCTTGACGAATTTGATAGACACGGAATTTTTATCTAAACACGTTCTTCGTATTTTCAACCCGAAAGTAATTGAATTAAAAATAAACCGTAATCGGATTTTAGACTATTTTACAGGTGCTCAAATGCCGTTAAATAATACAATAGCTTGTTGAAAATCTATTTCATCATTGTTCACAACATTTCACTTCTTTAGGTGTCGAATCATCTAAAAATCATGAAATTATGTTTCAGTTATTATAGTAAATATCATTCTTAAGCAAAAACTACATTGCTGCCTGAACTTTAAAATAGTATCTTAATATACTGATTATGAATCGAAAAAATTTAACTTTTTTTTTGTCGAATTTGGAAAGAATCCTGAAATCGCATTTTAGGTATTGACGTTAGCATCATCGTGAAGCAAAGAGTAATTCAACAACTTGACTGGTTTGATAAATATGGATGAATAATCGAAAACTAATTGAATACTTGAAAATCCAAAGGAGCTAAGTACCAAAAGTAATGTTCGTAGATATTTGAGAAAATAAAATGCAGGTAACTTCTAGTTGTGCATGGACAGTGGCACTAATTTTCTACACTTATTTAACTCCAGGAAAAATGTTTTATAGCTCAACATATGCAATTTCTTCAGCAGTTTAAAATGTATAATAAAAATAAAATTAAATGCGGGAAAAGGGCTAAGTCCATATTTTTAAAAAAATTAATGTTCCATAAAAATGTATGTGTAATTGTTTATCACATTACAGAATGATAGGAAATTGTTCCATGAGATATATATATATATATACTTATCAGAAAGTAACAATAATAAAATAGTGAGAAATACAAAAGGGGCTAAGTACCTACAATGTAATTTATTAGTAAAAAAATTTGAACTTTGTATCCTAGCTTACAAAACAACATCACAATGACGACTGAAAACATATGACATAAAAATTATTACGTTATTATTGAGAATGTAGTACTTAACAAAAACTCATTGCATCAAAGAATATTTAAACTAATGTGTGTTAGTAAAACAGAACAGAAACTTGAATATGTCTTTGCTCAAATACATAATGTCCGACAAAATTACATTTCAAAAGCATTTTGATGTTTTTGTTAGAAAAAATAAACCCAGGCTATTATTAATGATAGTTTAGACATAAATAAGTTTAGACATAAATAGTCAAGAGTATTAAAAAATGTACGATGCACAATATTTCAAGCATTTAACCGCATATTTTCCTGTAAAACTCCCGGTGTTCCTCGGGTATGTACTGAATCATTTGCAATAAATCCTTTTTCTTCTCTGCTGATATGCCATGTTTAGTTAGAACATCACGAATTTCAATTTTCTGAAAGTCACGAGCCACTTTTCCTTTATTCAAGACGTTAAACGATTCCCATTGTTCTATGTCATTATGGGCTCTTCGTACTTGAACCTGTCCAGGAGTGGTGATGCGGATCCAGGATGCACTTGTTATTTTTAATTTTGTTGTTGTGATCATACATTCTGCTGCAGTTTGGAAATCAAGAAAGTGGAACTCATACGTATCTACAACTTGGAATGGTTTGACGTGCTTTGCGGATTCTATTACTTTTCGAATGTCATGAGGAACAAAACACTTCACTGTCTTCTTCCTTTTTTTCAGTAAGCGCAAAATCTCTATCGCACGCAAGAAAGCTATGTCCCGAAACTAGATATTTATGCTCAATGGATTCAAAGATTCCACAGTGAACAAGAAACATGTACATGAACAACAGTACTTTATTTTTATTTTGTGCGCAGCAGTTGTCGCTCCAAATACATAGTTTTTTCTTTCGAGTAATGCTGGGCATCCTGTTTAGAAAGCAAACAAGCATGACGCTATTTCATTAGCCCCCCTGCCTCCTTCAGTCTCATTCCACATACACATTATTGCCTCGCCAGTGTCATGCTCATGGATGCCAAAATTGTAACAAGACAGTTGTCTCATATAAAACATATCTGTGTGTGTGAGAGAAGGAATGAATACCACTTGCTGAAGATCAATAGATAAAGTACATGTATCACTGTCGGGTAGGGTCGAAAAAAAAGAACATCACTTTTCATTGCCGATGAAGCTTTTTCAACTTTCCTATGGTGGAGTTCTAGATTCACCTTGGATTGTGCACAATGTTTGGGGTTACCTTTCATTTCAAGGACTAATCTGTCACATAGACGACATGTGTCTGATCGTGGTTTCCGAAACGACAAATGAGGAAAATCTTTGAGAAAAACACTTCTATCAAATTTATATGTCACCGAACTTTGGGGACATTTTTCTTTGAAAGCAGTGAACAGCCTGTTTACATTGAGATCTGGACTTAGATATTCTTTACTTGTACGCTTCCTACTGTAATGACTGACGTCTCTTGGAATTTCATTTATGTGATTCCTAACCATGGCCCTATCTTCATCTGTGTATTTGACATTATACGCTCCTCCTCTGTGGTCTGTAAACATACTGTCTCCTGCTTTCTTCTTTTTCCCCATAATCTCAATTTGTTTTTTTGAAATAGAAAAAACATCCATAAAAGTTTTTCTGCATACCTGTTTATGCCCACCCTCACCATCAGGGAGTGTGAACAGTAAAGTGCACTGACGTCTGCTTTCGTCTGGGTGTGCATACTTGCCGTTTCTTCGACATTGTACTGGAATGACAACTATCAGACCCATTAAGAAAGTACGTTGTGTCTTATCATCCTGCTGGTAGTATTTCGTGAATATGCCTGTCCTTAGCTCTGGAGAAAAAGACTTGCAGTGATGTCCACATTTGCCGGTCACCTGAAATCACAGCATTGCCAGGATACCAAGCTATAGTAAAATCATTTGAATATTGGTCAGTATTACAGCACTATTATTCAAATATAAAAACATACATATAAATATAGTCGTTGGACGTTTCCGAATAGTGGTACATATTGAACGCCAAAATGTATTATAATACCAGATGGCGTTGGATGTAGCATCTTAAAAAATACTACTACCGATAGGCTACTACCCGGTGTTACCACCATGTACTACATGACATTAATACTAGGTATTATCTATGGCTAAGAAATTGTTTCGAATTACTTAAAACATTTTTTACAACAATAAATAAAAACTTGTTTTATAAACGCGTGCTAGTACCTATGTATGGCACAATGCTATATGAAAGTTGCCATAAATTTTTCTGCGAATTTAAATGTGTTCGGTACTGCAATGTAAAATGTTATTCAACAATGTTCCAGAATAGAAACTTGAATATAATAATGAAATGACTAATAGTATTTTTTGCCTCATAAATTAAATTGTAATAAATTCTATATTTGCAAATATTATTTCCATTTACAATTAAAATGTAATTTAAAATTTACATTTTACTTCTTAGGTTAAGCAAGTTGTGTAAACAAACACTCACGTAATGATAGCACGCTTACCTGTAATATTGCCTGTTTCTTCGGCATTTCCTTCCCCTTTCTTGTCTTCTATGCTGAACCAGATACACGCAGCTTTTTCTGTATTTCCCTATTGCAACCATCATGTTTCCTTTTCTTAACTTCCTCACATGCACCAGCATCTGCCATCTTGCCTACCAAACCATTCTCTGTTGAGAAACGAGTCACTTCCTAGTTGTGACGGGACTTACCCCCTATAGACATGCCAAGCCTCCTGGACGTACCCCCAGTGCCATCTGTGCGGGACCTTACAACACTACCTAGACCATATTGGCACATATCCCCTTTAGTATGGCATTGGCCTTGGTACATAGCACTTATAAATATCAAAATCTCTATTTCTCCAAAAATGGTACTTAGCTCCTTTGGAATTTCCAGTCTTCAATTGCACATTTCTTCATTCCATAAAGTATCAAACTTCGAAACTACTTAGACGTTTGTATAAATATACAACTGGAGATAAATCACAACAATAGTCTAAAATGTACAATTATATAGAAAATAAATTAAAAACACTCTTAACCCCTTGGGAGTTGAATTTATATAAATCCTAAAACATTGGGTATTTACGAAGAGTTTGGTAAATACCGTGTAAAAATATATAAAAAAAAAAAAAAACGTTTTATGTATTCTCACCTCCTTAGTAACCGATATTCGGAAAATTCTGAAATTTCCCAATATTCCTTTTAATGAGCATGCTACTAAATTTAATTTCACAACAGCCAGTCATATTTGAGCTAAATCGACAATTCATAGAAAGCACAGTTCACTTCTTGTCACCATCTTAGGTGTCAGATAAAAATAGAGTGTCCCTTCCTACTGCCCGCCTACACGGTAAAGGGGATTAATTCAATTTCACAATTTCACGTTTCCTGTTTGTTCTGTGGCTTCATATGTCAGTCAGTAAGCCCTTTTATGCACAGTGATTAATCAAGCTACAACAAACATTCAATTTTTTTCCCACCAAAATCAGTGGTGTTTGCCCTATATTGCTGTATGTCTCCTGCGAAAGACGATAATTGTAAAAATTTTTATGTAAACAAACATTAGAAATTTACTTATTTTTACATAAATAAAGTACTCTAATACATTTCAAAGCATACATTTTGTATCAATAACTATACACTTTAAAATGTGGTAAAATCAAATTTAGTATAAATTATGGTGAAGTATTTTTTTCTATGAAGTGTACCAATTAACTTTAGCGAATGAGATCTATGAATTAACTTGTTACAAAACTACCAACAATGTCAGAAGGAACTTATGTTTGAAATTTTAGAATGCATTTTTTTATGTTTACATTTTTTCTTGGGTAGAAATTATTTGTTAAATATTTGTAACCATTTACGACTACTGTTGAAATAATCGGAGTATAACAAATCAGTTTTTATGTATCTTATATGAGATTTGTTTAAATCATTATAACGGGCTTAATGGTCATTATTGCTATTTATGTAATTTTACATGTTGTCTTCATTCAGGGAAATTATTATATTTGGAAATAGTATCGTTAACAGGTCAAAAATGAGATTGACGATTTTCTAGATATCTTTTACTTTATCAAAAATGTTAAGAACTTTTCATTATTGTCTTATTTATAGTAGATTATTAAAACAAGAGCTGTTTTGTGTTTTAAAATATTCCAATGTGCCAAACACTTTTCCTTCTTAATTTATTCAGTACAACTATACTTTCTATTTTTTCACGGGTTATTAATATTTGACGGCACTGCAAAATATCATTTTCTAGACAGTAAATTTGCGCACCTCTTTTCAACTTCAGTAGCTAAAAAGTTATGAACTCAACATTTGACTAATAATTACAGTTCTTGTCAGCGAGAAGAAAAGCTTGAGTAAAAATAAAATTTGCTCCAATGTTGGGAGCAGTTTATGGCAATTTTTATACACAAATAATTTATCTTCAAATTTGTTCGAAATTTAATTTTATCTGTGGCAATTTTTGTAACATTTTGCACTGAATTTGCCAGAGATATTTTTGTAAGGTTTTTGAAAAAGAAAGAGTTCTGTTGGACAGAAATGTTGGTCTATAAACAACGAACTGTGTTCACTTGCTATTAAGGATGTATACTAACACATAAACTCTAAGGGAGATTATGCAGTAAGAAATATTTGATTTCCGGAATGGCGCGAGCTTGATTCCCGGGCCAGACAATCTGATCCGAGGTTTCCAATATACATTCCCACCACATAAGGCCCTGCTTGTTGCTTAAATAAAACCATGATTGTTTCCTTCCTTCCTCTGCCTCTTTACAACCTATAATTTTAATTGTTAGATCACCAACTGGCTTAGACGTAAACGAAATATTAGACCAAACCTACATACACGGAACTCTCAAACATAAGCATTATTATAGCAAAAAAAATGTACGAAGTTATAAACTTTACTCTTGTAAATAAACGTTCATTTATTTAACCTTCCATTCAAATAATAATGTTCTTAGTATAGACATTGGCACATTTGGTTCTTTACTTTTGAAAAAAGTTAAAACGCCAAACGCAAACAAACAAAATAAGAAGTTATAAGGGTACAAAACGAATTTCTGTGCAGTTGATCGAACAGTTCATAAAAATTGACTGGGCTTAAAAATATTAACAGTTCCCAATATTCTAAAGCCGGAGGGATGTGTTAGATACTTTGTAATTATTTCAGTTAGAGCAAATTAAATTTTTAATAACAAATTTACGTTATTTATTGTTGTTATATAGCGTTGTTCTACTATAATTTTAAGGCATATTCGTAGTATTATGATATTAACCGAAAATTATTCAAAATATGTGAAAGAAATCTTACGACCACGTGACACTTTACAGTATTTTTTAAATATTATTTTTAAATCCTAAAAGATATTAGATATCGCAAAGCCGTCACACGGTCGTGTTGATCTTTGTTTTCACTGTGCAGCCTAACTTCCATACCAAAAACTGGACCTACAGAAATTTTAATTCTATAACTAACCCAAATGATAACTGGCAGTCTCTCGCGGCTTTGTTCGCGAGTATTATTCATAACTGATGATATTTACTTTAATTGAAAAACCTCTTTGTACACTAGATTGTTACTTCAGTCATCAAGTGTTAGAATGACAAAGCGGCTAGTTGAGCTAACTCTACAGCAGGATAAGTAGCTGCAGCTGTCCGCGCGAAAAGCTGTCTTAAGTTCGTCCCTCTGCGACTTCACCTGGACCTTATTTATAGCACTACAAAGTTGACGTTTTGAGGTAATTACAGACTTTTAAATGTAAGAGGTTAATCGATTGAAAACGTTTGATTTAACCTGTACACAACTATTGGTGACGGTGCCCTCAATTACATATTTTCAAAATATTCATTTGAAGTTTAATGCCAATAGAGAGTTTCTATGGGAAAAGGTTTCGCGAAAACGTATTTCATGTCGCAAACTTGAGATTAATGATATTATATGTATGAGCTGAAGTCGTCGAGTAACCTAAGTGGAAAGTGAACTGCATAATCGATTTTTACCCCTTTTAAACGACTACATGCAAATTGGACTAAATCGATCTGCCTTGCAGTTTTTGTGTGTCAGAATTGAAAGTTCGCATGCAGCTTTTAACGGAATTAGAGCCCAGAACCACCCGGAATGTAGACCTGAGCTACAAACAACTCCTTCATATAACGTCGAAATAATTCATGAAAACATTTTTAATTTAAAAAATAAAATATTCAAGTCCTAAACTCATAGAGGTTGTACAACACCACGTCTCGATAGGTTACTTGTGTATAGTTAATTTCTCGCTGATAGTACTTGCTTTTCGAATCGTCTGCAAACTTAATTTTATTCTTAATAATAAAGTTATCTTATAAAGTAAAACAACTTACATGTATATTTTTTTATATTTACATAAGCATCACTCAGACAAGAACATTACCTCAGTATCCCTACTGGTTAGATAGATACCATGGGTTGATGGAAAACAAATTTTATGGTTTTTCACCCTTTTGGGTTTCGAATTTCAAAATATTTTAATTTTACATATTATAAATTTGTCTAAGTATCCAATTGATGTGCAAATCACGACGGCAGCCCGTTAAGTCGAATCAAAATCGAGCGTTCATTAAAAAAATACGTATGACACCTGCACAGCACTGAGAGTTCGAATTTCGAAAAATCTTAAAACCGTTTTGCGATTATTTCTGAAATCATCACCCTGAAGCAAAATTTTATTGCATATCTCGGCGGGTTCGATAGATATCGAGGATTTATCTAAATCACATTACAGGTCTTTTCACCTCCTAAGAGAGTTAATTTAAAAAACCTGAATCACGTTTTACAATTCTTTATTGGTGTCTCATCAATTCTTGTAAGTTGTGTTATAAAATAGTACTTATGTACAAGGGTTTCTGTTTACGTTGTTCGGCGAATATTTTAATAATGGAGAAGATATCGTAAGACCGTCCGTCACGTAGATTTGTAACACAACGTTTTTACTACGTAACCAATGAAATATATGTAACCTAAACATATACATACACACATACATACATATACACATACATATGAAATAGAACATTGACTGACTGACATATCAAACTGCAGCCCAAACAGCTGGACCTAGAATCGCGAAATTTTTTGTGTTGTTTCCTCTCTTCATCAATTCTTGTAAGTTGTGTTACGTTACTATCCACAGAAAGGACAGCAAATCTCGTTAACAATAGTATCAAAGGTGTAAAACCTTTTTGGATTTCCGATGTGTGCAATGTTTTCGAGTTGTGCCATAAAAGGTATGGTTTTTATAGATAGATAGTAGTCCACCCAGGCTTTGCTTAAGTTTATTGATTGTAGCTGCAAATATTATTTTAGTTAAAGGATCTCTATGTACATCATGTTAGTATTTCGGACGTCGCATAATTAACTGACCAAGTTGCTAGTTCAGATAACTGTGCAGCTATTATAGTATTCGATGCGAAGAGCAGTCTAATGTCTGTCCCTACCTACCACTTAAGGCCGCATTGATAGTCACAGCAACTTAGACCTTTAGGGGAAAATTAATCTCTCCAATGTAAGAGGGCAATCGAATGATTTAATAGCATACTTGGAATGGAGACTGATTTTCCCCATGCACAATTATTGATTACTGTGCAAAACTTTCGCATAACATTTGATATTAGGTAGGGAGTTTCGGCGGGTAAAGTTCTCGCAGATACGTAACTGGTGCCCCAACCTTGATGTTAATCTTGTGAGATGGAATGATATGAAAGATGAAGCTGTCGAGCAACTTTAATGGTTTGTAGACTGCATACCCTTCGAACAACTTCAGTAAAATGTCACTAATTTCATCAGCCTTGCAATTCTTAGATATGAGAAATGTGTTGATATTGGCTTACGTTAAAATCCTTATTTTACACACAAAGTATGTCCGACTCGTTTTCAGGTAATTGCGTAACAAACAATCTAGAGTACTAAGTAGTAATTAAATATGTAGAGCAAAATCAGTAACAGTTGATAAAAAAAAAGTAATGACCCATAGTTGTAAAATTGAACAACATGACCAGTAGTCATTTTAATGTAATTTTTTTTATTCTTACCTGAAACGTTAAATTTCTTGTACCGTACGGTAGAATTTTTACACTTTGGTTATTATTTAGGTTGCTTTGTTTGCATGAAAAAGTGGCAGGAAACTATACATTAATTGAAAAGAATTATACCTAAGTAACAAGAGACTCAAAAGTGCTCATTTTATACCGATCAACCTATAAAGATTTTTGTGTATTCGTTCTGAAACTCAGATATGTCTTTACCGCCTCATTTATTGTATTTATGGCAATAGGCTACAACTATACGTATCTTCTTGACTATGACTTACACGTTATACTAGCTGGTGTCCACAACTTCGTTTGTGGTGTTTTCAAGTTTAGTACTAGTATTTCTGAAACAATAAAAATTTTGAAAAGTGGTAAACGGGGCGAAATTATGTTAAAGGTCATTGTCAGTTTTGAAAACACTTAAAAAAATAACTTCACAAAATTTTGTGGGTAGACCGTTCTTCTGCTGACACCCTTTTTGCCTCCCACCTCGTCCAAAATATAATTAGATTTAGTTGAAATCTTCGCGGGCGCAAGCACAACTTACCAAATATTTTTATTAATTAAGCGTTTTTTTTTTTTTGGGTAAACCATGTACAACTTACCAATGTTTTTTGTTCGCTAATTTTTTTGGGTTTCCTGTCTCACAACTTCATTTTGCCTTCCCTCGCCCACTTTTTTGCAGAAATTTTCATGGGTGTACGCAAAGCTTACCAAAATTTCATTGCATCCGGATAACTGGTGTCATTGCCCGCGTTATTACCAGTGGCAGCGAATTTTTACGTGAACTGAAGGAACTCATTGTATGTCAGGTAAGTTGCTCGGCCATCAAGGGTTTGGATTACCAAGCTGTAGGTTGTCTGTTCTGCAGCAGGCTAAGTAGCTATAACTGCCATGTGAAAAAATGTTTTAAGTCTATCGCGCTTAACAAATGTCCCGGGCCTTATTTGTAGTCATAGTTAGGGCCATGAATATTTCGCGAAAAGAGTTTTACATCAGTTGGTTGTAGTGACTTACGTACACACCTGCAACTCTGATTCACTGTTATTGGCAGCGTGACATCTCTCATTAGATTGTGCCAACCACAGTGAGGTTACTGCGACACCACACGTCTGTTATTTGCAGGTGAAACCCCAAGACACGAGATGTTGAAACATCCTATCACTGACTATGCATCAGAACTGTAGACGTGCAGATAAGGCACTAAAGCAGACTGTTGTAAAATTCTTTTCGCGAAAAGTTCATGGCTCTAGTCATAGCGTAACAGACCTTGAATGTAAGAGTATTCGGCTGGTGTAAGTAGTACAAATGGCATGATGGTTCATTTACCTCAAGCTTGATATGGTAAATGAACCATCATGCAATTTCTACTACTTACACCACTGTTACAACACACGTTTTATCGTTTAAGGGCTTTTACGTATTCATTATCATAAAATGAAAAGCAACTTTACATCTCGGCAGGTTTGATAGCACTCATGGATTTATCTCACATTCCATTAGTGTTGCAATTTTGAAATGGGGAAAAAAAATTAATAGATAACTAAGAATATTGTATGTGTGCCACATTACAGTTGAAACAGTGATGATAACCAATTCGGTTAGTGATATATATATATATATATATATATATATATATGTATATATATATATTTATTTATTTATTTATTGAAAACGCCTTTCATCATTTTCCATCACTTTTCACCCCCTCCGGTGTCAAATTTCGAAAAATCAACGAACAACAGTTAAGGTATTTAAGTAAATTTTTATCTTATGAAAAAAAAATTGTGTCATCGATAGACATCGCCCATGAATCGAAAAAAAAAAACATTTAAAGTTTTTACATCTTTGGAGTTGAATTCGAAAAATATCTTGGAAGAGTATTTCAATTATTTACGTAAAAATAATTCTGAATCAAACAACCCTTCGATATCTCGACTGATTCGATAGCTGTAGAAGAATAACCGAAGGAATATTTCACCTCTTTTCACTCCCTTAATCTAAGATTTACGAAACGTCTTGTAGTCCTATCCTAAACATTTGTACCGGAACTAATATTGGCGATTAATAAAAACACATTACCCTCCTTTTCCTCTTTGGGAGTTAAATTTTGAGAAATCCTAAAACTATATTACGGAAATTTACATAAGAATCATTTAAAAACAAAATGCAACAGTTATCGACAGTTAATCCAAAGAAAACATTTCCGGTCTTTTCACCCTCTTAAATCCTTAAATTTGCTAATATTTATTTTTAAGATTCACCCATTGAAGTGAGAGTCACGACGATGGACCATCAGGTACGAGTTATGCAGGCAAATCTTATTAAATACATTTCAACCGTTTTCACCCCATTAGGGGAGGAATTTGGAAAAATCCCTTCTTAGTGCTCGCCTACAATCTAAATGGAAGCCAAGCAAAAATGGGACCTTTCTAGGTCCAGTTATTTTGACAGCGATTCAGTATGTCAGTTTGTCAGTCAATCAGTCAACTCTTTTATAAAAAGAGATTTTATACTGTTTCAACAAAAAAACATTACAATTATTTCTATATAGAATGTAGTCACAAGTTATGTCTATAAAACTAACACTATGCCAAGCAAATATGAAATTTTGCTACGTGAACGCACTTAAACATGCAAAGAACTGCACTTAACCTTGCAGATACTGCATTCTCACAGCAGAAACTTAGCGTAAAACAACACTGCTTGAGTAAGTCACTGGTCACCAACCAGTGCTGCAAGCAAACTGAAGTCGAAGTTCTTGAGGGCTGCTGGTCGGGAAGGGATCGCAGTAATCCCTTTGTGATAATTTCCTATCGGCGGTCAGCAAAAGGCACGTGCGACGCAGGCAAAATGCCATAAAAGATACCTCTCAGTCTTGCAGGCAGAACCAGCTATATCATACAAGTGGAAAAATACTGACGGACGAAGTAAATGGTAAAAACAGAAAATTTTTGTACCATTAGTCTTATATCCGCTTAAGACGGAGAGAAAACTCACACAGTCGATGAACGTTTCTTAGATATAGTCACAGTTTTTAGAGCAATAACCGTTTCTTTATTACATGGTCAAATTTCGTCCATCTGCACCGATGTCTTATTGCTTTCTAATGCTTGTCCTCGGAAAATTTCCTAAAATTCCGTTGAACAAGCTGCATATTTTCACCAATATAAACATGAAAACATGCAAAAGTACCATAAATGAAGTATGTTGGTCACAATTTACCTAACCCATTAAGTACCAATGGGCATTTGAATGCCCTCCTTTTTAAAAAAAAATATCAAAAGTATTGTATCGATTACCAATGTTCTGCGGTACCATGTTGTGGGTTTGGAAGGTTGGCACTACGATTTGCAGCATCTGCCGCACCCTCGCTACCTCTGTTCGCCCGATGGAAGTACTTTGTTTGCAAGATGTTTTCCAAGCCTGCGCAAGCACTGCGAAAAAAGTAAGTATTGGTTTCATAATTTTAATTATTTACGTATATATTTATTCAAAAATTATGTTAAGTGTATTAAGATTGCAACCAAATAAATATTTACATGATAATTACATAAACACTAATTTTGTGGCCTACAGAACACAAAGTAGGCACCATAATGCGCCTCGGGGCTAAGTTCAGACATTTGTACTCCTACTGATAAAAATATATCGTATCTCTTACAATTGGATTCTTTCACCAGTAACGTAAGCGAAGGGCTTATAAACCCCTAATAATTACTCATGTGCCTGTATACTCAATAAGAAAAAATAAGTGCATATTTTTTATATTTTACTATTTATTATTAGCATTTTACTTTCTAAAATTCTAAAACAAGGTCATTTGTTGTCTTTTAGGAGCCATGATGGTCTAGTATTTAGGAAACTAACCTCCATCCACGTTGATTTTTTTTCGATCCCTGGATTTTTGCGTTTGAAATAGTGTAGAACGATGTTGCGGTTCATTGGGTTTTCTTGGGGTACTCCCGTTTCTGCTTATCTAGGACACATTCCCGTAAGATTATTAGCATTATTATTTTCTGTTTACAAATATTGAATAGAAATATATAATTATACTTTATATTTTATTTTATTTATTTTTATTTATTTCAGGCGAAATACTATCACTTGCAGATGCTCTGGACTACTTCGAAAATCTTCCTGATGATGATGATGAATTGATCCCTGGTACCAGGCCAACTAATGTTACTATTTCCCCCCCCCCTCGAGTGATGGAGCATCTGACGAGGATTCTGGAGATGAATGCTGCAACAACCCTGATGTTCTTCCACACAAACAACTTAGCGCCATGGCTGAAATCTACACTGCAGATAACAATGAAACAGAAGATTCGCCTATACAGTCGGATGTCGACGAGTCAGAGGCCAACGAACCAGGTGAGGAACCTCCAGCAAGAAGGAGAAGAGTAATTTCTCAGATGGCACCAGTTCATTTCAGATGGAGTAAGGGAGACTTACCTGCTACCCCAACAATGTCAGGTATGCCACAAATGAATCATTTAGATGCTGCACATTTGTCATCAGAAAATCATCCTTTGGATTTTCTTTGCACGTTTTTGACAGATGATATTGTGGGTACAATAGTAAAATATTTTGTATTATACGACACTCAGAATACTAATCCAAGCTTTTCTTTGTCCGTTGAAGAAATGTATGTTTTTATCGGCATTCTTTACCTTAGTGGATACGTCCCTCTCCCACGTAAAAAAATGTTTTGGGAAACTGCAGAAGATGTACGAAACATACTTGTTTCAAATTCAATGCGTAGGAATAAATTTGAGGAAATCACAAAGTTCTTACACTTTTGCAACAATGAAGAACTTGACGGCCGGGATAAGATGGGTAAAATTAGACCCCTACTGGATTTACTCAATCGTAAATTTATTGCTAACGCTCCTGATTGCACGAATATTTCTGTTGATGAGGCTATGATTCCTTATTTCGGTAGACATGGGTGCAAACAATTTTTGCGATTGAAACCTATACGATTCGGCTTCAAGGCTTGGGTTATGGCGCAGAGCTCAGGATATTGCCTGGCTGCAGACTTATATCAAGGCAAAAATCCCAATAGTACGAGGCCTGGTGACCAAGGCCTTGGTGAGTGAGTAGTTCTAACTTTTTGTGACTGTCTGATTGCATCGTTCCCAGGCATTCAGTTCTCTTTTTACTTTGACAATTTTTTTACCAGTGCTAAGCTCATCTGTGCCTTATCTGAGAAAGGCATGAAGGGAACAGGAACAGCTAGAGTAAACCGAATGGGAAAGTGTCCTATCGCAGACAAGAAGGTAATGCAGAAGTGTGAA
>PNEQ01006774.1:0-40000 GCA_003012365.1 Medauroidea extradentata
ATTTTCATGCTAAAATATGTGATACTTTGGGTGCAAGAATCTAAAAATCCATTGTGTTCATTGCAACGGAAAAATTCAGATAGAAACTTTGATGTATTAGTGACAAAACAATGTAGCGATTTTGTGATAGAGATATTAGTTCATTTTGGAAAAATTATTTTCGAAATCACTGCAAAACTACCAGGCATGGCCTTAAAATGAGAACGACCACGCAGAGATTCGAATACGAATCATCACGATTGTGAGAACATTGAGTTATCAATATACCGTTTCGCTTGACTTCAGGTAAAAGTTTAACTGGTATACATTCAGTTTCTCTTTGTCGAGTAGTTGTACTACGAAACTACAAAGAAGTATTTAAAAATCTTTCACAGTTTAATAAATAAGTAGTATTTGATCACCACAAGAAACCTTACTCCAGTAGTCACTATGAAACAAATGCTATACAAAGACTTCTTATTAATGCGACTGTTGGATAAATAAATTATTGTGTTTGTTATCGGCTCTCACTTAACCGAGAATTAAAGGTCGTGCATACAAGTGAGAAAAATCCGTAGAAAAACAACCTCATGTTTGCTAGGTCTTGTTCGTGATACGACAGAAAGTTCGGCACATTCACATCAGTACAGAATGACTTGATTAACAAAAGATTATGGGAGACTCTGCAGCAGAAAACCTATATTTGCCTTATTGAACTCCTTTCCCTTAATAGTATTCAAACACAAGAATAACACAGTGCTCTCAACTTGTTTTGGTACCTATATTTCGCCAAACAAGGTAACTTGACTAGGAAACTACCAACGAAATAAGACAATTAAATTTAAGTTCAATGACATAATCACATACCGCGGAAAAAGTCGGGTTGTTTTAGTCATGGATTGAAATAATAAAGAATTTTTATGGCTGTTACATAATAATAAATGATTACAAACCACTTATCGTTTGCAGATACTGACATTTATTTATTCTGCTCAAAATAAACAGTGACACAGGAAAATGTCTTGAGACTGACTTTCTTGGCTAAATTAGCGTGTTTGTCTCTTCTGTGACGAATTTATCGCACTTGTGTTAGTAGTGGTGAAATAATCCAATCATTATACTCTTATATTTTAATACTATCACAGACGAGTAGTTTGTCAAATGTAGGTATATCATTAATTCTTTACATGCTGAACACATTTGTAATTGTTTTACAAGTTACTTCAGTTCATAGTGGAACTAGAAAGAACAGTATGTAGTGAAGAACGCTAAGTTTAGGTTCGCCAGATTATTCGTAAAGACGGCGTATGAGTGAGACAAAAAGCCTTGTATATGTTTGAATTCTTGTTTGACATTTTTACAGAACCTCATTGTCGCAGTAAAACATTTACAGGATGATTTATAAAATACTATCCACATTTCTATACAATTTTTTTTTCAAATCGACAGGCTATATTCACTCTTTGCTTAACTTTAGGCTAGTTGTTGACTAGTGCATTAATTTGGCTTAACTTTTGTTAATGCTATTTGAAATGACGTTGAATTGTCTTTGAAATTACAATATTACCAAAACATTCAAAGCACATAATTTATTAGCCAGGAACTACGGTCTGTTATCAGGTAGGTTCCAAGAACCACTTATGAAAAGAAACAAATTATTTTTCCTGCGCAGAGCACCAAGTGAGGTATGCGGTGTTACAACACTATATTCACGTATGGAAGGACCTGTTTCAATTTTCAGTAAAGACATTTTGATTTCGGTGTTCTGAAATATTCTGAAAACACTCCAGTAGAGCATTGGTTTGGTTCCT
Source organism: Medauroidea extradentata (assembly GCA_003012365.1). Lineage (NCBI taxonomy): Eukaryota > Metazoa > Arthropoda > Insecta > Phasmatodea > Phasmatidae > Medauroidea > Medauroidea extradentata. Next base: position 1,791 of record PNEQ01006774.1, read on the forward strand.
CAACAAGTCCGTGGTAGTTTCCTATTTTACCCGTGATTATTTTAGCATCTGTGTTTCGTCTGTAATGACGTCTTTGTCTGCGATATGTTCAACTTTACATTTCTGTCGGTTTATACCAGGGGAAACTGAGCCACTAACATCGGGAATAGGCATTTTCTTAACTCATATCCTAAATGTGAATTATAGGAATATTAATACCCCAAAGTAATCGTTTTGGTTTACGTGGTTAAAAGGTTCAAACTCTTTATACCGCCTCATTGTTTAAATTTTATTCTTTCCGAACAATTTTTTACAGTAATTTCCCTCTTTCGGCATAAAGTATCTCTGTAATATTTACAGATTATTTCCCGGCATCCTGGGTACTCAGAATGATATAGTGATTTTGCTGTTTAAAAGTTAACTCGCAATCAGATTAAATGTTAGGAAGACAACATGCTTAAAACATGTGGACGTCAAAAATGTAACGCATTTCAGAGCTCTATTCTCCTCAGAGTCACTTGTTTAATCTGTTTTACACCTAAGTTAGTTGCATTTTTTGTATTAGTCCCTATAAGTTATTATCATTACACCCACATAAAGAGTACGACTAGCTATAAAGACTTTAGTATTATTGACAGAATTGAAACGAAGCAGGCTTGTGTAGGTTAACGTCCCTACTAGTAGATTTTATTCCTCGTGAGTAGACTTAACTTTGAATGAGAAGCGTCAAAGAATTAATGAACATGCACAATGATTTCGGTCTCACATTTATCACAATGAACGTGAAAACGGCGCGTTAACGACACGTAGGCCTACAATAGTGTAGTCACTGTCTTCAACAGAAGTAATCCCCAAATACACTGTCGGGAATCGAGCTAGAGTCGTAGTTTTGGGAGGCGAATTGTCTGACCATTTTGCTACCGTGTCCTTATAGTAAAATAAATGAAAGTAGTAAACATTGTAACGTAAACTTTATGAAACATATTTCTGCTAAACATTCGCCATACTATAACGAAAATATTTATAAATAATTTTTAACATTCACGTTTATAACGTAATATAACGTAATATGGATGATTTCGAAACGTATGCATCTTGGGGGTTGTACCTTCGAATAACAGGAACTTAATTTCGGAGTTGGCTTCTTCCCATTGGCCTAGTCAAAAGTAAGATCTCTACTGCTATATCCACATTGCATATAACCAAACTAAAGTAGCAACTGTGCATGTACGGTATTAAAACCTACAATGCGTGAAAATAATTTTGCAAGAAACAAAATATTCTTTTATCATTATTACTTACCATTTAATTGCTTGATGCTCCCAGCTGTGCCTCCGTACTCTTCAGGTAACATGTCAGGAGAGAATTGGTCATGTAGGGACTCCATCCCCTCTGTGTGGATGTAAATCTGCGAAGAATAAATAGGCAAATAAACAGTTCCCTATCTATTGGAGTACAATGCGCTGTTCTGTAACAGCAGAAACTATTAACGGAACACGTGGAGTTAAAAATAACTTTCTTGCTAATAAATAGCTTCTCATAACTTTTTTAATACTCCTGCAGCATGAATGCATGTTTTATTTGATGTTATTTACAATACAAGTAAGTTTCCATACTCAGCGTTTATTTTATACCACAGAAAGCTGTGTTACTCAGTTGTAAGTTAACCCGGGGGAAGTTGCCAACTGGGGAAAGACGCCAGTCAAATATATTATTTACGTTTCATTAACTGTCATTTAAACTAAAAAAAATAATACTTCATTACTAACTTACAAAAATGTCTAACCAAAATAGTATCCTATCGTAATATTTTTAGCACAGTTATTCCAAATGTATGGCTTCAAATACCTTAAGTTTAGATATTTTTCTCCAGTTACATTATTTAGTTCAACGTTCTGAACTGCTACAACACATAATCTGGCGTATTTGTACTTACGGCATGTGTGTATTAGGCCTCACTATTTAACACCGAACTGTATCATAGCGATTTTCGAATTATTTTGATCTGGTGTGAAGTTCAAGGAATAAAACATGACATCTCTTATCGATACCTTGGCAATTATGAAGGCACTGTACCATTCCTTACATTTAAATACACACATTTTATAGTTACATAACTTAAAAATACGAAATTTTGGAGCACAGCTTAAAATTCATCTATGAATTTAAGACAGCAACAATTTGTTTAACACTAGTTAAATTAAATTATGAGCATTAAATGGAAAGTGTTAGGATGATTATTTGCCTAAGCAACGAACATAATGGTAATCCAACGGTCACAAAATATGTTGCATATCAAACAGCGAAATGCCTTAAAGCTAAAGAGCTGAACTGGCTTGCTATCTGACCACACTGAGTAATTTGCATTGTTTGTCAATTGCAGAGTGGAAATTTTAAATGATCTAAGTGCAGGAATATTTTGAATTAATAACATCAAAATTAACTATGTGCCAGTGCGTACGTTTTACTGCAAGGGTCCCAATCATTTTTGGGTAGTTTCTATGATCGTTAAAAGATTGCATTTCCCATTTGTACGCATACTGTTGTAGCGTTGGTTTCAACCTCTTTACTTGAAAACTTATTTTTGGCAATTAGATCATTTAGAGTTTCCACTCTACAATTCTTGTTCAAACTGCAGCCATGAAAATTAAATTTAGTTGCTGCGGGGACAAGTCGTAAACTATTATTACGTTATGCGTGGTTTCTTGTAATTATGCTTTTGAATTATTTTTTCTTAGATGGCGATTTTAGGAAAAGGTTGGGCACTTAAGTGTCAGGATCAGACGTAAGGGTTTTCGGACATTATGAATTTAAATAACGAAGTGAAATGCGTAGGTCATACTATTTTTTACTAACTTTGCTGTTTTTCAACCACAGATGACTTTCAGTGCAGTCCTAAAATCAACTGATAGAACACAAATAGAAAAACACATTTTATTAGTTAACTATTGTTTTGGAACTAGGTGGTTATTTCAAGTTTATCGGTTAAAATGTTTTAATATAACAGATTTTACATTATTACTGTGATAAAAATGATATAACTTATTATATATTACAGTTTGATTTAAACGAAAATATTTTACGCATATTGTAAAATTTACTTTTGCCAACAAATAACAGAAACATATAGTTTATTAAAATGAAGTCATTTTTAAGGAATGCTAAAGGAGAAGAACATTATTTTTTAACGTTTTCCTATGACTTTCCATATTGCGCTACAGTCAGTCATGAAAAAAAAAATTCTTCTTTCTTCCTAATTAAGTTATACAATAATTTTACGCCAATATCTATTGCGATGATAGCTTACTCGTAACGTAAACACAATACTCTTGGCGATCTTTGGTCGATAACTTTGATCAAATACACTTACCCGATTTCGTACTTTTTCCTTTAAAAAAGGCTTGACGATAGAAAGGAATCTGTCTAGAAATGACGTGGCATTTATGAAGTGTATTTCTTTCACGCTTATAGGAAATGCATCCTGGAACAAGAGAAAGAACATTTAACATACACTTGTCGATATATTATAATGAAACATTGTTTGTCACGAAATGAATAATTATCATGTATAGGCTGACTCACATTTAAACAATAATAACTTTAGGAATATTACGATATAAAATCCATACACATTTGTTAAGTTTATATCTAAGTATACATTCTGTATATTACTTATATATATATATATATATACACTAATAAGGTTATTTAGTAGCAATGACTTAATTTAAAAAACTGATGAATAGCACAATACTTCAAAATTAAATAATATATAATTATAAATGTACTTTCCCTTATATTGGTATTCGTAAAATAATCAAGTACGAATTTCACAAATGTATGTGTGTGTGTGTCCTGTGTATTGAGCTATGCAGGTGAAAGTAATAATTATGTATTGGCTAAGAATTGCAAAACGTTCATAGTTCGGCAACATGAATATCAACAACTGTGTACTTATTTAACTGGATGGTCGCGTACGTCCGAAATGACTGAAATTCGTGCGACTCTTTATTATTCCTTTTTAACACACAGATTAAAATAAAATAATAACTTAAGAAAAGCCACTGATAGAAACGTAAATCTTATATTCGCCGTAAAAATAGCTCACGCCCTTGGTTTACATATAAAATCGGATTCGAACATACAATCCTTGCACATTATCGGCAAACCGAATATAAATACATATTTCAAATAAATAGTTTTATTACCACAATGAGAAACGTTTTATTCACGAACGTAGTGCACTCGCTGAAATTTGATTTAAAATGTTGAGCAAGTAGGGTACGTGATTCAGCTTAGAGCACTACATTTATAAGTTAATTTTTGTATATGACTTACTTTTAGTATATAAAGAACCGTGTCAAATGTGATATTCTTGACTGAGTTTCAAGTCTAAACCACAGATGACTAAATTACAAGTTGTACTCTCTAAATCTGAATTAGTGAATATTCACTTATTCACGCCGATGGATGGAGCAGTTTCAACAAACTGAATCAGTGAGAAACCACTGTGAAATCGGTGACTATTCACTGATTCCGATAAATAGTGCCAACACTCCACAAGTTAATTAGTGAATATCCACAGATTTTTCAGTAATTTTTTACTAATTTAATAAGTGAAAACTGTTCTTGGAAAACAACTGGAGAAACCGGTGAATATTCACTGATTCAATTGTGAGATGTTGGCACTCTTGAAGAAAATCAGTGGGTATTCACTAAATAAGAAGTGACCACTTTCACTGATTCAAATTGTTGAAACTGCTCCATGTATCAGCGTGAATCAGTGAATATTCACTAATTCAGATTTAGATTGTAATACGGGCTAGTAGAAGAATAACAGTTGACGGCAAACCATGGAGCAGACGAAGAACTTGCGGAGCAGGGCTGGTGTGAACTTGGAGAGGTGCGTCCACGTGACGCGGTGCAGATCCACGAAGATGACGTCACCGTACCACGCTTCCATGTGGAGGTGCGCGTCCAGGATCATGAAGCTACGTCGCAGGTAGGCTAGCGCGTCTAGGCGCTCTGGGTTCGGATCCAGAAGACCTTGCACCGTCACCCTGTACCCCTTTCGGCTCAACCGTGGTAGATTTACTATGAACCTGCACATATGTGAGGATCTTTGAAAGTGCTGTGCAATGCGATGTATTGTTCTGGACATCTACATCGCAATGGAGTATGTCTCTAAAATTAAATGCAGTCATGTAATATAGAGTAACACGTCATATTTTATATTTTTAGACCTGTTATAAAGAACATTAATGCTAATTACAGACACTATATTACTTTACGCAATTTGGACTAAGTCACACAAACTCATGCACACATATATACATACACACACTCTAAAGATTTTACTGACTTGGTGACATATAAAATACGTCTCAAGTGTACTTGTAGTTTCCAGCTAGCCAGGAAAGGGATAAGAGGTCGAACAAGACGCGAAAGTAAAGCGATAAATTGTAAGGTCGAAGAAAAATGTGATTTTTTTTTTTTTGCGAATTATTACCAGCAACCTTCACAAAGTTTGCAACATGCGGTAACCTGACGCAAACATCAGTGACGAGTTGCTTGCTTGCTAGGCAACCAAAAACAGTTTACAGACAGTGTCAAACTTAATGCAACATTGAATCATTTTCAATAGATTTTATTAAATCGAATCATAGCTATTTATAGGAATAAAATTTAATGCTATCAGATTCTCACAGCTAGGTTATGCAGGGGTAAACCCAAATTAGAATTTGATTTCTTTGACTCAAAAGCACGGTGTAGTAATCGTAATTGCAAATAACAGGAATGAGTGTTTCAGCAACTTGTAAAAGTTCTACGGTTTGACTCACAAGGATGATTCTGGACAGGGGAAGACGGCGGTTTAAATGTAAACTAATTAATAATTACTTGTAGAAAATACGCACTAACATGCAGCTAACAGAGTTCAAACCCGTGAATTTGTTTACAGTAGGAGCACGCCACGCCACGAAAGTCAGTACAATATCCCAGAAACATTTGTCTGTTATACAAAGATTTCCTCTTTTTATAAAAGCAGATACGTAAAACGCCACATTAGTATTTAGTATTCAACAGTTTTTAAATACCCACCAAAATTAATTACATAATTAAATAAACTTTTAATGGAATATTAAATGTTTCTGTTAGTATGTTTTATAAGTTAGTGTGGAACGCAAACCTCAGTCACATGCATTTGTAACTCGTTTAGATTCATTCTTTAAATGTCCACCAACCCAGCAGCTGAAAGTTGTGGTAGTGGATTAGTAATATTTTTGTGCAAATGTTATATACGATGCCAAAGCACTCGTCTACGAAAAGGAAATATATTTCAGAGCATTTTTGTAAGGTATTTAAAAACTTTACGCGCATTTACTATTTTGTTTCCGCTGCTGATTATTGTAATGGACTTCGAGTTGTCTTTTTCTGAGGTAGTACCGAGCTCACCAAACAACTTAGGCAATATTTTGAAAACTATTCCGAACCTACACCTTATGTCCAATACGATGAAATACAGCGAATAACATTAGTGCTAAATAAAAAAATTCTGGAGAGTAAAATGCGATAAAGTGACTCTGCCTGTTTACAGTCAATATATTTAATTAAAAAGTCAGTGGTAACCTTGGATATTATTAATACAAAAAGAAAAGTAAATCCGAAAGAATAAATAATGATGAAACCAACTATATAGTAAAACATTTTGTGTGTGAAATAGAAAATCCTAATGAAAACACATTTTTAAACTTTGTAAACATGCGCACACTTACGATATGTCTAGTGTTCCAGGGGCTACAAAAGTTACAATGTCGTCCTCCTTTTGTCAAATCAAAGCACAGGTAGGTGATACTTATTTATATTTTCTCGAGAATTACATTGCACGTTGATACATAAATGCTCAAAAGATAAAAATGTTATCAAACAAACTGATACGTTTTATTAATTGCTAGAATGAGATTTTAATATTCCAAACGTACGCAGTTTTAGCGCTCTGTCTTATATCGTCACCAGTAGGATCTCTGTCGCTGAAGAATTCCGGTACAGCACCCCTCACAGTGTAGTACATGTCTAGGACTTGCTTACACCGGGGCAGTCTGTACTTGCATCCGTACAGGAACCTCTCCAAGAAAACGTCATCTGTAAACAATTGAAATTAATGCATATTACCACCAAAATTTAATTTTTATAGAAATATCTGTGTCATACTTTGCCAAGAATCAGTACGACTATTTTCATACGAGAAAGTCGTATAACAATAGTACAATTTTGTATGTTATGCTAAGACACCTTCTATTATTTTTTTAAAATATTTTCAATATTAGTTTCAGATACATAAGCACATTATTTTACATCAATGAGAAATATAAAAATTATTACGTAAAAAGTCATTATGATACATCACATTCGTTTGCTTATTTTTGTTCAAATTGTTTACAATGTAAGACTTAGTCAAAAAAATAAATACAATATTACGAAATGCAATGAGTTGTTTTTTTTTGTCCGAATGATGCAACAATTCAGAACATTACAGCAAAATAACTTACTTGTTACCCGTCTCCCAGTATCATTTATTTAGGTTGGGTAGTATTATTTGAAAGATATCTTATATCTTACTTAATTTAATATCAAATTAAGATTTCCCAACAAATTTAATTAACACGAGTAGTTCCGATGAAAGAAAATATATAAGGAACCATTTCCAACCACAAAACACAATTCCAAGAAAAAGTACAAAAGTTAAATTGTTGCACATAAGAAGAGCATAACATTCCAATCGTAAGGCAAATATATGTTTTAAACAACTGTATTATATTGTAAAACACTGTTTCGAATAAACAAAGGACAGATATTTGGATATGTTTTCCTGAAATAAACGTAATTGAGACGATACTTTCAGGGGTAAATTTAAGTGCGTAACATTTCTTGGAAGTAGTTATAATTAGTACAGAAAAACCGGGCAGACACGAAAAGAAGCGTATTTACAATTTTAAAAATTATAAACGGGAATGTTAATATTTTATCTACACGAAGTACCTAAAGTAACTCGGGGAATATGCCAGCTGGAAGAAGATACCAGACACGGTCCTTTTTTATTTTTGTGTGTTTCTCGTCAAATATTTTTGTACTCAAGTAAAAAACTTTAAAACTCATTACTTATTCACATAAATATCTAACGAAATTAGTATCCTATGGTAATATTTCCTTGTACATTCATTCAAATATAACAGTTTAAATGTTCCATAACTTCCGCATCTTCCTCCGATTTACCGTACTACATTTATGTTTGGTTAATTTGAAAATACGTTCTCAGGGTAGTATAAGAACTTTCATAAGCTTATAATTATTCACTGATTATAAACTCCGATTTCAAGTTGAATGGGAAAATTACTTAATGCAAATCTTTGAAAAATCAATGAAAATAATTTCAATGCAGTTGAAAAATGAAACAAAATGTTAGGTATTTTGAAAAACTTGTTCTCTTAGCTGTAGTTTCAATAAGTATGTTAAAAAAATACAATTAATAATGTTATTGCGTGCTATCCTATTAAGTTTTACGGGCTCCTAATTTGATTCCTGGGCTTGTTGGCTAAAGTCTTGTGATTTCATTTTATTTTCTTAACAGCTTTCTTCTTTCAGATTAGATTGTGCTCAACGACATAACTTTTAAAAATAAAATAAAAACTTTTAATAGAAAACTTTTCGAATACATTTAAGCAACAGGTTGCATAAAAATGTAATTGTTTTTAGTTTTAAATAGGCTTTATTAAATATCTAAAATTAATTTACAAGAGAAAGAAATTGCGTTTTATTTACTATTTAACGTTATTGTTGAGAAGAAAGGAACCACTCAATGGTGAAATCAAAATCCTTGCTGGAAACTTTCGTAACTCTACTAAAGAAAAACTAAAACAAATATGTTATTCTAGCTTTAAATATTTATCTGCGAATTTTATTACATCAATTTTATCTTAAATTTATATTAAAAAGGAATGGATTTTGAATTCGGGGCAAATGCAGAACATCATTAAGAATCAGTTGACGAAAGATACGGCTGAGATAATCGAATTTTTAAGTAATGTAAACCTTGCTACCTGCTTGTACGGATATAAGCCAATATATAATCGATTGTGGCTAGTGGGCGTATAGGACTGACAAGTCTAGGCTGCTGCCAGATGAATCCGCGAAATTTACGTACCTCTACCAATTATTCATTAAATTTGATATGTCACATATTTGAGCGTTACATACTATTAGGTAAGGACCACATAACCAGGTAATTTTTTGAAAACTTGTAAAATGCAAAGGTATTTTTGTATAAACTCTAAAAAAATTAACTGTTTAATGAAGAGTGTACGAACAACATATTTATATACACTTTTTTCATCGAGAATCATGCACCTGCTGAATCTGCAAAGCCAATCACTGGATATCAGTTGATAATCAGTCTGCTTGTCCCATTAATTTTTCCAGGTTTATGACATAGCTTGTAATCCAATCAGCACAAAATCAGAGTACATCTCAATATTCTTGGAGCTAAATGTACAGGTGTCACATTGCCGGGTGCAAATATTCCCAGTACTAATTTGTGATCTGTAATAATTGTAAACTGGTGACATGCCAGATGCAGAGTTATTTTATTACAACGAAAATAAATGCAAGACTTTCTCGAACCAGTTGATAATTCGCACATTCTTCTTCCAAGTGTGTTCGTGACGCATAAGCAATCGAAACCCCTTTCATGTTACATTATTGGTCACATGGTAAAATACGAGTAAGCACTTGCATAAAATCTTACCAGTGAGGTATAAACAATCCACAAAAAGGCATATCAGAATTATAATGGACCAAAGTCTGTTTACTGTTTATTAGTCAACACACACACACACACACACACATATATATATATATATATATATATATATATATATATATATATATATATATTACTGTATTGCTGTTTGAAATGCCCTTCATGCTAAGTATTCCAAACTTTAATATTATAAGCGAAATAGAGTAAATACATAAGAAATTACGGGGAAATTGGTTACTTGGACAGCTTCAAGCAGAACCACTTTTTTTTATTAGGAATGCTACTTGCTGCAAAAGAAATAAGAGCTATTCACACTTTATCATCTTGAAAATTACATCTGGCAAACTTCCAAACGCAGTCAACTCGAAATGACGCCCATTATTATCACTGAAGTAGAATAATCGATTATTATAATCACTGAACTTCCATGGGCGGGTAGTCATGTGTTTGCAAATGACCATCAACTGCTAATTATCGCGGCAGAAGAAAATGTGGGTACGTTTGTAGGTACGAAAAAAAATAAATAAATGGAAACTTGTATGCATAACATTTCCACACTTCAGAGGAGTCCTTGACTGGCGCATGGACGGCGTTGCAGCGTGTACGCGTATTATTTTTTACGCGAAACCTCTAAACTTATTCATATATGTTTATCTAAGAAAAGAATACATACTTGAAACTATGCTTCTATATTTTTAAAAATTCAGCACGCTTGTAAGAAACATGTTTTTCGGGTCTTCCAAAATGGCTAATAACAGTTTTCTTAGACTGCTGTAACTACGAAAAATTACCTGAATTCGTAAAGTGCAAAGCGAGAGACATGCGTTGGTCCTTACTTCATACTATTAAAAAATAAAATGTTGTGGTCACTGGTTAAATTCCCATAGGGAAAAGACAACAAGGAAAACCTTGCACGCCAGTTTGGCACGCTGCGAATAGAGGCGACATGCTTCTCGTCAGGCGTGGGATATTGGCCTTTATCCTACACTGTTCCCACTCACAAAGTTGGAAATCCGACAACGGCGAAGGCTCCTCTTAAGCCGTACCGCAAATACTCATATGCAAGAACTCATTCGTATAAAATATTTTGAGGTTGGGTAAGATAGTAATAAATAATACGATTATATATAGTATAAAGTTAGACATAAGTACTTACCAATTACGACAATTTTGTTTCAGTATGTGCGTTCGAAAAGACATACAAACATTTAATGACACCAGCAATAAATGGTATCCTAGTTGTATTTCCTTACCAGTTCCTTGTGTTTCTTCGTAGCCACCTACTAAGAGCTTCAAATAAGTTATAATGTGTGAGGAATGCGACTTTTCCATGTTTGCCCACTGTGCCAATGTACGTTAAGAAAACACTTCGGACAAGGGCGGAATTACGCTGTTAAGACACCACGCTCATTAAAGAACTGCTTCGAAGTCCTCTGACATTGTTAAAAAACAACCTTTTCAGACTGGCGTACTCCAAAATGTACTTATGGTATGTATGCAAAACTCATAATCGTGCAGTGAACTTTGCTACCGACTTTCCACCGATAAAATTGCATGACCTCAGCTTGAAGTTCTATAGTAAATGAGATCGGCGCGACTCTTGAACACTAGCTCAGCGCTTGACTCGTTGAGGCAATGCGACATTTGATGCGTGCTTCAAGATCGCCCTTGCAGCTGCATCGTTTCTGATAATGAAAGGTGCAAACCGCTCAAGGTATGCGGCGGTATTTCCAATCATCCTTCGATTTTATCAATCCTGTAACGAACCAGACAACAAATACTAAGAACGACAAGGGAACTCGATATGTAGAGACCCACTACTCTTACATTCACAACCTGATTCAGTGTATGACTTTGCATAGCACCCAGAACGACAAACAGGAAGATGTTATACTACTGGGAACCCTCTGTAACTTCAACTCCTCTTTGTATACGACGCCGATACTCTTGCCAATGACATGCAAGCAAGGTCATCTTCCCTGGTACTTGAACCCACTAGATAAAGTATTTAAAACTTCATGCTACATACGAGGATGACTAACTGTTTATATTTGTAATTTTCCAGCTAAACAATTGCAAATAAACTTAGATGCTAGAGAATCTTTCCAGAAGTGGTCCTGCGAGTGTATAAGGGAGATATCCCCTTACCAAGCCCAGCGTTCACGAGTTTGAATAATTGGAGATCGGACTTGTACAAATTCTGAGGGATAGGCAAGTGACTTTGGCGGCGACGACTCAGGCCGACTGTAGGCTGTGATGAGAAAATTCGGCGTAAGGCCAGATAGAAAATTGTTGTTTCAGTGCGTAACGTTGGATACCTTTCATTTGGTAAGGAGAGACTGGTGGGATTTTCGACAGATATAGAGATGACTAAGCACATAAATAGGGTGGTTGTATGAACAGACAATATTTCTAAGTTACATTTCATTGTACAAACATGTATATACCTGTACGTTGCAACAGACAATATAGCTATAAGTAATTAGAGAAAGGGCTGAAGTGATGGTTAAAGAAGTAAATTAGCAATGTACTTTCATTTATATTAACATTAAGTCCTCGATTAAACGTAACCATAACCTTGACGAAAATAAAAGTTTTCATTGCCTTAGGAGGGCTATTTTCCAGTTTTTAATAAAGATACTGCCAATAATTTAAGAACTACTTCTAGAACGTTAATACACGTATGTGGTTTGCACAGAACGTGTTAAGACGGTGCCGACGTCTCGCCCTTTATTGACACGGTATGTGACTTTTGTTTAGAGATACTTTTTATTGTGTGCAGTATTGGCAGCCCGTGCGGTCTAGTTGGTGTGGTGGCCGCTAGAGTGACGGCACTGTGTTCCGCTGCGGCGAGTCGCGCCGGTAGTCTTAATACCAGACGATGAGAGGTTGAAGACCAGATGATGGGCAATCAGCGACTGTCATCATATTTGACCATAAGCTGGGTAGAGCTGAGGTTCGAGGCCAGCGTATTGTGCTGACGCTCTAGGATGGTTGGGCACGTAGACTGCTCAAACTACTTGTTGTGACAAGATGATTATCGGGCTCAGTAGAGGCACGGGAACGGAAGATGATTACATACAGTTTGACTAATGCTTTGGTGCGCAACATTTCAATGGATGTGTCTTCTACAAGCCGGAGGGAGGTACTGTGAACTACACGACGGAAAAGGTACTAGAGGACAACAGTGAGTTTTCGCATGTTCGGGCCAAGAAGTTAGTGTCGGCAGAAATAGAGACATGTAGCAGAGCTTTAACATATGCAATGCATGTTTGTAATGTGTATGTAGCTTGTTAAAAAACATAGTACGTTGAAATTATTGTGTGTGATTTTTGTTAAGCTCGCATCCATGGGGGCGCACATAGGAGGGCATGGTAGCCTTGTGCACTACCTGCAGACCCCAGGTAACGAGGGAGGACTGGTTGCCACCCACGTTACAGGATAAATGTTAGGAATTGATTTAGAAGTCACGGTTGTTATGCAGTTACTTCTATTTTCCACTGCGCGCCAGCTTATATGGTGAGTGGCAGCTACTGAGTGAAGGGCACAGTCAAGGAATTCAAGCAGCAGGCCGCTGCAAAAACACCTAGTAGCCTATAAATACCGGAATGTAATCGACCTATGTAAATTAGCCATTCAAATTTTAGACGGTAGTAATATTATATCCAAAACAGTCCAGCTCGTTACCCGCCAACTTACTTGGCGCGTGCTGTACGTAGAGACAAAAGAAGAAATATATGAATCTCTTGTAGGGAAGGTACCTGAAAGCCAGGACATCTCACCCCGAATGCAGACTTACTGTTGCCGCCCGTACGCATCTGCTTGTCCCGGAGGATGACATGAAATGGGACTCTACAATGGTGTAGGGCAGGAATGAGAGCGGTAGGGGAAATGAGACGCCCCGAGAAAACTCGTCGACCAGCGGTATCTTCCTGTATAATTCTCACATGCGAAAGTACGGACCGATCCCACCGGGAATCGAACCCGGATCACCTTTATGGGAGGCAAGTGTTCTACTAGCCACCGCGCCAATCGTGAGCTTAGAGGGACGAATAACGGACGATATAAATTCGTAAAGGTGAAACAACTTGTTGACAAACAGGAAAGCCAATAAAAACATTCTTCTGTAATTCAAGTTCGTGTTGCTGGACAAATTGTTCCTCACCTCTTGCACGCTATTGGCTAGGGATTTTCATACATTACTAGTCTGACGGTTCCCTTGGAACACGTCACCAGTTCACTGGATAATAATTGATAGCATTATTCAAAATTTGACTAAAACTATTTTGTTATGCAGACTATACGTCAATTTGCCATACCAATTATCATACTCACATCTGCAAATTATTCTGTGTATAAACACGTAGTAAAATCTCATCATTGCTAATCCTAGTTCACCCGTTTAATTTACAGCTGTTACAACTACTGTAAGTTACTCTAAGGTAGACCTTACCTGCGATACGGTCTTCTGATATTAAAAAATACCTCATGTATGTCAAAAACCTAACCAATTTCTAAATACTAAATAAATGAGAAAACGAGTCAGTTCATTGACTACTGTAAAAGTTTTGGCCATACAACACGAGAGAACTAATAGTTCTTTCATTCTCTGTGTCTAAATTACTTCCGTAGCCGCGGCGGTAAAAGGTATAGTTAGTTTTTCTATTCTTAATAGTTTTGGCCGTTCTAAAGGTTTGACTGTTTTTTTTTTTTTTGTGGTGCGAATTATTGTTGTGTTTTCTGACGATAATTACAAAATTGGGCAATAGGTATTATGTTAGCCACTACGATCACAAAAATGTATGTGTCTTTTCTGTTGCCACTGTTAAATTAATCCACTTTGCTATATCAACAACATTGTACTTTTCAACGATTTGAGCCTGATACTAGAGAATGTAGGCACGAAGTAACTGATTAACAATTGAAATAATTTTTGTTTTATATCAAAAGTTGCTATGCGAAAAAAAATTAAATCTACTTTATACTTACAGCACTTTTAATATTGTATATAACTTCAAGATCTTGTAATGTTCCGAACATAAAAACGATGTAAATAGCATTCAAGAGCAAATATACCGTAGCTATGATAAAACAAGTCTGAAAATACAAATTATAATTTTTACTTAGCAAGCAAAGTTAATTTCTCCCGTGATAGTTTCGCGTGATATAGTGCAGTTGTTTTCTTTAAAGTATTATTTTATGAATTTTGGCACACTTTGTTGAAAAACTATCATAAATGTAATATTGCTGCTACAAAAATGACGAAGCTTAACAATCAGGCCTTAAACTAGCTGTAGGAAAGAGTTATTTTGACACAGTACACCAAAGAAATGCGATGAGTTTATGAATACATGGCATGACGTTTAACTTACTGTTTCCGTGAACTATAAAAAGTACAGCAACTATAATTTATGAAATAAAAAAAAAATTCGTTTTCTTGCACGTCAGTTTAATACCATTTTATTCATGTATATATGCGCCTTATTTAATTTAAAACTTGTAGGTAACATTTTCGTAGATCCGGTACGTGAAAAATTTCAAAATGCATCAAATTGGTTGGTTTGATTTAATGATATAAATTGAAAGTTGCATGTGAACTATAAGTTATTTCATTCTTCTACAAAGGTGTGTATTACTATTTATCGATAAAGATTATCTAGCTTTTCTCGAATATGCGTATCGTATGGCAAAACGAAAATTGTGCAAATTATAATTTTTTAAGAACTTTTCTTTCTTTGATTTAACGAGATCGATATATTTCCAAGATTTCAATTACAAGTCAAAAGACTGTATCTATCACTGACAAAGATAACGATGGAACCACAAAATGATATGTTTATTTTCAACATACCAAGCTTTATGTACGTAGTCAAAATGTCAATGGAGATAAAGCTAGAGCCAGAATTAAAACAACTGAATGAAGTATAAAGTCATAAACAAGCAATTATTGTTATATATATATTTTTTTTTCAAATGCGCTAAACTAGACGATAAAGGAATACTAATAAAATATATTTCATTTTAAATCGCTAATCTACAAGTTAGTTGGTAAGATTATCAAGAATATTCTTAATGCAAAATCTACGCTGTTATCAATATAACAGACATAGAAAACTAATGTTTGTTACGTCATATGCTTTTTGATTAAAAAAAAAGTTTGAACAGCTTTGGTATTTATCAAAATATTTTACACACGTTTAAAAAAAATGCTATCAATTTGTTTAGCATTGACAGTCATTTGTTTCTGCGGAATTTGTCATCAATGGGCAGTAATTAAGTGAACGCGGAATAGGATATAGCCCAATTTGCTGATCAATATGAAAATCAACGAGTTCTCGCGTGTTGGAAAATTACGTTCACAACAGTAGGCAAAGTAAATTGTGAACCGATAGAATTTTGGTGTTCCCTGAAATGCCATGTTCATATGTGTTAATTCATGCATGTAGACGCAATTTTATTTACCAGATTTAAAAAAAATATTTTATCCATGATTTTATTTTAACATCACATTGTAGTTTGTGTGAAATTTTCTACGTTGGTTTTCTTTGTTTTAAATAACAGATCGATTTGAAAATTTTCAAACAAACGTAATGGTAAAACAACTATTTCGTCTTGATCTCTTTCTTTCCATCTCTGTGTCTTAGGCCTAACTCCTGATGCACGAAAATGTATGCAATGGACATTCCATCACTTCTAGAACAAACAATAAAGAGAGATAAGCATAATTCAGTAATGTTGTTATGGAACTGCTGAACAATACATTGTACCTATGATCTCGTCTAGGTTCTCAAAAGCAAATGCGAGTAGGGTAGTACAGCTTACTGTGCAGTTACATACATTCTTATTACTGCCACGTTTTTATTAGCTAACTTTCTTGTTTGTCTGTCCGGAACAAATTTTGCAAACAAATTTAAACTAACGTCCCAATGAGCTGGAAACGAGTATCTTTAAATTCAACTCAGAACACAACGACAATAAAATATAAGAGCAAAAAATTGCAAAATACTTACTTAAATAAAAGTTTTTCTATATACTACATTAAACCTATACTTTCCGATAGGCTAGAAACTACATCGCTCAGAAGTGTATGACAATTCAATATTAACTCACTTGCTTGTCTGTCTGATCGTTTGTTTTTCTGTTCAGTGAAACTTGTGATTGATTCAAATAAATTACAAAAATTCTACTATAATGTGTAAAATAATTTCTCCAATGAAATTTCTTGTAAGATTTAAAACGAAATATGTGAGGCGAATGCTAAAGGTAATTGATGCATTAAGAGTTAACCCACGTCGCTAACAATTGTATTGCACTGAAAATGATACGAACTGTTGTGTGAGTTTTCGTAACGACAGCTACACTCTATACTCCTTATCTATTGCATGCGCCCCGAATTTTTCGTTTTATTCTTACACGTAATTTGATAGGATGAGTTATTTTATGTTTTTGTCAGTTTTTAAGGTGCGGTATATTAATTTTTTTTAAAATAACTGTTGTGGTTCTAATACAATAGAACATACACAAAAATGGTATTTCAAGTGACGTCTTTGAAAAGGAAGTGTGTTGTGTTTTATTTCATAAATTACAGTTGCAGTAATTTTTATAGTTCACAGAAACAGTAAATAAAACGTCACGCCTCGTATTCGTAAACTTTAGAAAGAAAAGACGAATCCGAAATATCATCCCACGTCTTTGGTGTATAGTGTCAAAATTACTCGTTTCTACAGCCAATATTTTAAGGAAAAGAACCGTACTATATTACACAAAACTCTAACGGGAGAAATTAACTTTCATAGCTAAGTAAAAATTATAATTTGTATTTTCAAACTTTTTTATTATAGCAACGGTAAACAGCAAAATTTATACTTGCTTTTGTATGCTATTGATATCCTTTTTATGTTCGGAATATTACAAGAACTTGATGTCATAAAATAATAAAAATGCTGTGAGTAAAAAGTAGATTTAAATTTTTTTTCGGATAGCCACTTTTGGTATAATACAAATATTATTTCAATTGTTATTCAGTTTCTTCGCGCCTACATCGTCTAGTATCAGGCTCAAAAAATTGAAAAGTACAATGTTGTTGTTGAAATAGCAAAGTGGATTAATATAACAGTGGCAACAGAAAAGACAAAGAAATGTTAGGGATTGCAGTGACTTACTTCATACCCTTTGCCTAATTTAGTAATTATCGTCATAAAAACACAATAATAATTAGCATTACACAAAAAAAATCAGTCGGACCTTTAGAACGGCCAAAAACTATGAAGAATACAAAAACTAACTATACCTTTTGCCGCCGCGGCTACATAAGTAGTTTCGACACAGAGAACGACAGTCTTGTATGGTCAAAAATTTTACAGTAGTCAATGAACTGACTATTTTCTAATTTATTTAGTATTTAGAAAACGTTTAGGTTTTAAACATAAGTGAGGTAATTTTAATATCAGAAGGCCGTATCGCAGGTAAGGTCTACCTTAGAGTAACTTACAGTAGTTTCGTTGTAACAGCTGTAAATTAAACGGGTGAACTAGGATTAGCAATGATGAGATTTTACTTCGTATTTATACACAGAATAACTTGCAGACGTGAGAATGGTAACTGGTATGGTAAATTCACGCACAGTCTGCATAACCAAATCTTGTAATTAAATTTTGAATTATGTTATCAATTATTAACCAGTGAACTGGAGACGTGTTCCGAGGGAAGAAGTACTTATAATCAACTCTTGATTTTTTAGTGGCACTGTCAGACAGGTAGGTGTATGAAAATCATTAGCCCATAGCGTATAAGAGACGAGGAACAATTTGGGGTTTTTGTACAATCATTGGGATAAAAATTAAATGTAAATTATTATTTTTTTTTAATCCTGGCCATCAAATGATTTTATTTGCACAATACCTGTTAATAGAATAAATTCAGTTATACTACATTTGGAACAGAAAAGTAGCCTCACCTGCATTAGAACCTGTGCCTTTCGCTTGTAAAACACGGGTTTTATTAAAATATTAACTAAATTCATCGGAGGTTTACTGTTTCTGACATTTTAATTTTTAATTGCAGTTCATTTAATTTTCTTACTGTACATAACGTCTTGTACATGTGCACTTATTTGACTAAAGCAAAATATCTGACAGACTGCAATTTGTATGTAACATACAATTTTTGACAAGACCCATGATTTAGGTTGACTACAGAGTTTCCTCAGTTTCCTTACAAAAAATTATATAAATGCACAAGAAATTCATTGTACTGTTTCTTACAATGGTTTGTGTATTTACAAAGAGATTACTTTGTAATTTTAACAAACACAATCAGTGTATTAAGAATTACAACTCTTTGCATTCAGGAAGCGTAAGTTGCACTCAGCAGGTTGAGATCGTTAAAAATTATCCATCCTGCGAACATAGACTGCTCTAATCATGTGGAAAAATACTCACAATAAACTTTCACTAACAGAACAGAAAATACTACAGGGAATAATAAGAACAAATTAAAACCCTGTAATTATTCAGTTAGGTTGTAACAAAAATAATAGTTTATCTTACAAAATCAATTACATCAAACTGAAAAATTATAAAGGTTTCCTTACAACATACTAATTAAATATGAATACAAATGATCGAGCAGTATGAGTAAATGACTGTTTGAGAATAATCCTGACAGGTAACTAAATATAAATAAACCAAAATATAAATAAAATCATAGTGTGTTGGTCTAGCTCTTGGTATTTAGCAAATTCTTCGTTATGAAACAGTAATATACAGCATATACCTTTATCAGTGGTAAATAAATTGTAAGTCTACAAATGCTACAACAGTGAGCTTGTTTCCTTTAGTCAAAATAGAATTTGTTCTACTGATAACACCAAGAATTTTTTTCGAACATTTCGAGACTGTATAGTTTTTCTTGGAATATATTTGTAAGAAGAAGTAAAATTATAATTCTTCGCACTGAGTTGTTTGTAGTTATATTCTTCAAACAAATATCTGACATAACAACATAAAATACGAAACAAAACCAAACAGCAATCAGTCAACATGCATTAATTATTAAAAATCACTAATAATAACACAGGATTTTGTGTTGTAGAATATTCCTAAGGCAATAACTTAGTCCATCATAAAAAACAACGATTCTCTTTCAGTGCAATTTAAAACAAGTTTATTTTTCAAAGTAATACCTTTCTTAAGTGAACTCAAATTAACTGAGTAAATTCTCTAACATTGTGTGAAATCTCATAATTTCTGTTCAAAGAAATATTTTCATAAATACTCCACACTCCGTGGATAAAATCTCCATGAAGAAATTATGTTTCTATGTTTGTAAATCTACAATATATTATCCACAACCCTGTTTGCATTACTACATAGCATTTTGACTATGCCACTAAACAATTAGTTACATGTGTCCTTAATAACAAAGCCGGTTTGAATGAAAGTTTTTTTTTAATTACAACTAAAATTATTTGAGTGTAATAACATCGTAAATTTCAAAAAATATTCAAATAACTAAAATATTATTTTTCTACTGGTCAGTAACGCGAACATGATTACTTGTCGCTTGGTACACTTTGTTACGCTATTTTAATATCATTGAAATACTTGACATGTTACATGCAAGCTACTTATTAATTTATAGCGAACGTTAATATTTTTAACGTAACAGTCCTGTATCTAAAATGTGTTGTATGAGTGGCATCCTGAAAAAGCTTATGTGGTTGATTGGAAATTAAGTTTACAGTGATACGACAAAAGCGATTGCTTTCTTAATCAGGATACCACGTTCTGACGCATCTTGGAGAAGATTGTCGTTACTTATTTACTGTCCGCTATTTTAAGGGCAGTCAATAATATCCCTCCTTTAATCCCGCCCTTAACCTCCCCCCCCCCCCCAAACTGCCTCGCTCCGCGAATCGACCGACCTAATGTACGTGGTATAATTATACGTCATGAGCCTGTCATTTCAGCCTATATAAATTTAGACGCTATTTTTAGTTGCTAACAAACGAAGTTTGCTACCTGTCCCTGTAGTGTACATAACCACCAGCTTCACCCTAATAATCAGCTGACACTGCATCACATCATGTTACAGTGTTGGCCTTCAGTTAGCTTCCTTAGAGATATTTTAAACTCAACTTATAAGAGCTATTTGGTAGTTTAGTACTGAAATACTAAATTGTATTGCTCATTTATTAAACCAATTAACTAAAATAACAATACGTAAGTTACAACATTGCTTCATTTGAAGACGCATAATTACACAAAATTAAATATCTAATGGAAAAATTGTGTAAGTAAATGTCTAAAAATGAACTGTATGGTTTTTCGAAAATCGAAATTTCAGAGGGTGAATAGCTGGAAAATAAATTTTTGTAGATAGTAAAACTAACCTTACGAGAATTCCACATGCTCTTTTCTTTGAAGTTAGCGCAAGGAAATATTGACAAACCAATTTAAGGCTATCCGCAAATTAAAGATATACAGAGAATATAGTAACACCATCAATTAATACGTAATTAGAAGTTAGTTACTATTTTATATATTACACGCGTGCGAAGCCACAACGGGACAGCTAGTAAATACATAAAAATATGAATTTAATTCCAAAGCAAGGATGAAAAGGAAAACATTAAATGTGGTATAGCAAAAGTTCATTTTAAGAACCAGCGCTGGTATTTGGTAGTAAAGTAAAAATAGCAATCTGGCTAGAATCGATAACACAACCTGTGGAACGCACGTAAGTTGTGTACTTTACACAACAAAGCCATGAGTGATAAGAGCCTTAATCGTAAGCTGCTTTCCACAGTACATCCTAGGAAAGGTGTTACAGGATGGAATCCACCAAGGCGAACTATTATATTAGAAATATTAGTATTTACGTCCGCTGCAGCTACAATTTGCGAAGCCTTCATATTTAGTGGCTGGTCAAATGTTGCAATACATCATTGGTTATGTAAGAAATTCAGAATTGCTGCAAGCGACAAGGTAGAATATCATGTCATTAAATTACCCAGATTCACCCTGATGAAGAGAATTGCAATAATGTCGCTCACTTCAAATTGTATACTTCCTTCCATAGTCGTTTGCATGTACCCACTCCAGTTTGGTAGTTTAGTACACCATTTCATTCCACACAACCATGTCACGTCCAACTAACATGCTTTCACAACTGCTTCGCATTTCTCCTGTGTCATATCTTCTATGATAAGAATATTAAGTCTAACGTTGAGTATTTTCTGTATGCCAATATGTGTATCTGTTCTTTCTCATCTTCTTTTGGATTGTGAGAGGGTACACGTTATATGATTGTGGACCATAAGAGTGATTTACCGGGGGATATCCACTTCATCCTACCAAGCACATGAAATGTGCCAGACCTATAAAAAGTTTGCATATTCACAGCCACGTTATCAAATACGGACTGTAATATTTCACTGTCTTCTACTGTGGGCTAAATCGACGATATTGCACATTTTTGCCGTACCAAAGCTTCGTTGTAGCTCGAACAAGCCCCAACAAAATTTAGTACTTGACGATGACGGTAAACAGCTATTCCTGTGGATGGAGATACAAAAGAACTTGTTATATAAGCAGCAATTAATGCACGGTGAATGGCCAGCCGCTTACATTGTATATCATATGTCATTTTATTCTTATTTTTGTCACAGTTTTGGTGCAAACAGGAAGAGTGTTAACAACAAGATTTGTCCCACCATGAGTAACATCATCTTTGCAATCACAGCAATCGTAGATCAAATGTTTAACATGCAAGGAAATCAACTATGTATTGACATGAGCGGGGGTCGTGATTAGGTGTTGTTTGCCCGGTGCGCCAGCCCGTTAAGAGAGAACGGGCACTCATGAGAGCAGAGAGGTTTCAGGGCCACGTGGCCGACGGCCGTGGGTTGCAAGAACACTCCCCACTCTACTTCGCTAAGTTACTTACGCAGGGGAATTTTATGGCGTTCCCCACGCCCGTAGCACTAAGATAGAAAAGTACACACATAAAAAACACTGTAGGTATAGCACTGGAATACGGGTTGAAGGGTCCCGCGCCCTGATGGCCGTGAAGCGGCAAGCAATAAATACGAACCTGTAGTTGGAAACGTATTTATTAGAAAAGCACCATGCTCCAATAATACACACACTGGTGGCGCAATATGCGGATCCGGCCCTAAGCCCGGCCGACGGGCGATGCTGTAAAGTGAAAATTCACCGCGCGGGCGAAAAATAGAATTTAAGTCTCGCCCCTGGGCGACGAGTTGCAGGGGTGAACGGTACACCTCCGGGCCAGCAAAGTTAAATACAATGTCCCAGAGGAAAATATGACTATTGATACACTACTGATTAACACAAAGTCTTGAAGGGCCCGGAGTGACGAGCACGTCGACCGTCCCGGTCCGCCGTGTAATGCCAACTGGCGAGACCTTCCCGTGTGCATGACGTCGAGCCGCCAAAGCGTGGGAAGCACTAGCCGAAAAACACAAAATCACTAAATTAAACAAGGGAAAATGCCCAAAACCCTCACAATAACACAGCTTGAGGATTAGAGTCCCAAATTTGAATAACGGGCTAGTTTATAGAGAGTTTAAGTAAATTGAAGTTACGTGAAATTTAGAACTACAAGACACTTAAAGAATTAGACACTGAATTTTTACGTTAATTGAATAAGAATAATTATGACACAACACTGGTAATTACTGATTAACTAAAACATGAAAATGTTTGGGGGAGAACACGTGCAGAAATTTGGGCGGTGAAGTTGGCTGCGCGGGCGAGTCCAACTTGCCGCGAGGCGCAGGGGTGTATTACTGGGTTTAAGGTTAAATACGAAAAGGCTTAAAAGAGACACAGTACACATGGAACACACTTACCCCTGGCCTTTTTATATTACTGCCTGCTAAATGGCGTAACTCCCATTGACGGAGTAAGCACGGGAGTGCTATTACGAAGTGTTTAACTTTAACGTTATTTTGCGTCGCTTCTCGTCAAGGGGGCACATTCCTACCATTTAATGGCAGTTCTTTGGGGCCGACACACACACTGGTGGCACCAGGGGTCGCGGGGGCGGCGTCTGGACGCCGCTACCTCGTGTACCCACGTGGCCGGGTGCGTTCCCACATGTCGTGGCTGTACGGGCGCTCGGCCCGTTCTGTAATAGTGGCTTGATGCGCACGACGGGCTCAGAGAGAGGGAGTTGCGGAACGACCCGCGTCAATATTTTAAGGCGTTTACGTACAGTGACTGCACATTCATCATCCCTACCTTGTACGAGGCCTTTGAATTTATTTGCTGTACACACAGTTTTCACGTTATGAACATTGTGTCTACGGTGCACTGGGAGCTTAAAGTCAGGAGCTATAGTATCTTCGAAACAAAATAAACACGGTATTTTAAAATCAATTGCGCCTTGTTTTGATCTAAGGTTACGAATGTCTACATTGCTGGATCCATAAGATCAATCAGCTGTTTCAATACTAGAAGCTCTAATCAAAGACACGATATCTGATAACATTTGCCGGAAAAATTTTATTGCGTGTTGATTACCAATGGCCTTCATTGCATTGATAATATTTTTACCCTTCGATTGTATTATTACCAATGGCCTCTATTCCGCACTGAAAAAAATTTACTCTTCACGAGTTTGATTACCAATGACCTTTATTCCGCAACGAAAATATTTTTACCCGTCGCTAGTTTGATTAGCTCTGACAACAAATTGCATATGTATTAGTTGATGCCAACAACATGAACCTTTAGCAGATATTATCTGCGTGGGGTGTGCAAAAACCAGACAAGCTACAATAAAAAACGAGGAAATTGTGTATTGAGTAGACATATGAAAAGTTCACTTTATTTTCTAGCTTCAGGATAAACTGCAAACAGTTGTTCTTTCGCACGGCGTCTTCTATAAGCATACAATTTCGTGAGTTACAGCGAGGTCAGTAATTAAAATGCCCACAGGTAGCTATTCGATTGAAAATCAGTCTTATAATTACGTGGCGTCACACAAAGACCGATGGCCAATAACATCACAAATTGCGTACAAGTCTGTACAGGTCTATGAAGTCTAGTATGATCGTAGCTCATAACAGTAAATGTTGTACGTCTCTAATGAGTCTCACTTTTTACAGCTCCAATCAAAAATGACCTTTTGCAACGTGAACATAGATGTCTACATTCATCTGGAGTAACGTACACATTTATTGAAATATACTAAGTTTCAATTTTAAAGAAGGGACTGTTATAACGTTTCCTTTTCATTTTTGCTAAAAGTGGTGATACCATTGACCACCGTGGTTGAAGCTGCTTACAAGTAACTGCCAAGTTGTGATTTGGCACCTTGGTTGGAGGCTAATACTTCCGGCTGACAGTACTGATGTGTGGAAGGTGACACAGTCTCAGTAGTAGCAGATTACACAACACAGCGAGCCGTTTATAAAAAACAGTGAAAAGTTTTATCATGGCTGTTGTTATTTGTCAAGACTTACACTCTAAGTGAGAATTAGTGAATATTCACATTTTTGCCGGTGGTTTACACAGATTCCGGATGGAGCGTTTTCAAGTAATTAGTAGAGACATGCAAAATTCCCGTTATCATCTGGTAGCAGACTAAACTTCATTTTCCTATACATAACATAGCATAATCTGCTATTCGATTTGCCACGAACTTTTATGTGTTGTCATTTACGTGTGTTACGTCTTTACAGAGATTGGCCTCTCTACCGTGTAAGCATTCTCCGCGACAAGTCACGACAATATCGGCCCGACGGGATACATCGAACGAGCCTATAGTCACTTGGAGTCTAGTCGGCTGTCAGAAAATAACGCGAAATTTGCATGTCTCTAGTAATTAGACCAGTGAAAAAACACTAGCAAAATTTGTGTATATTCACTAATTCCGATGCATGCAGAAGTGAATCAGTAAATTAGCACTGATATTCCAGTAGTTTAACACAGATTCAATTAGTTGAAATTGCTCCATCCGTAATCCGTGAAAATCACTAGAAAGTCTGAGAATATTTACTAATTATGATTTAGAGAGTACCAATTTGTGACATACATTTTCGGCTGTATGCTGGACATATCCCCATTTCTTTTTCCTCTACCCCATATCATGTTGACGCGGAAATCGTATGTAATGGTAAGGCCATAACCATTGCATTCCCATGATATCTGACGTCATTCTTTACACTGAGCACTACTGTAGATGAGGATTCCTCATTTTTTTCGTTGTTGCTGAGACAAATGAAGGCAAACAAAGTTCCTAAAGAAGGTATTTACTGGACGGCCATCACAGCACTCTCAGTAAAAAAGGGAACGTGGTCTAAGACGGGAGGTAAATAAGTATACTTACCGCAACACTTTACTAACGCCTAGACAACGAGCACTCGCTAGTCCTACTTTCGCAGACTCATTACAAGCGTAATTACTTCTATAAGCAAGGCGCTCGATTGACCTTCTGTCTTTCCGTCCGTGACTCGACAGAACGTGACTGTTTGCTGTGGTATTACTTCAAGAATAATAAGTAAGACAATTTCAATGTGATTATACTTTTCAAAGCTACCACAACGCAAAACTAACACATTACATTCTAACTCGTCCTTTGGTAGCATTAAGCGTTACGTAGGGCTATACCAGCGTATTTTATTACAAACTGGTTACAGGATTGTAATTCATTTTCATTAAAATATTTTGAGACGATTGCTTGCTATCTTTAATTTTTTTTACTGAAAATTGAAAACTTAATACGTATATATATATAAACACATACACACACACCTACACACACAAGTTCTTGCCAACTTATTAGTATCGACCTGAAAAATTCGTGTTTTACTTCAAGCACAAGCTAGAAACCCAGCAACTGTAAGTTTGTGCTACTTTCATGATTGGCCGTTGACGTATTTGACACCACCTTGAAGTCGATGAGCCAATATTAACAATGTAACTACATGCAGGCCTATTTCAAAGTTTTAGCGAGCAGCTACTGAACAGCTGTTGTCTGTTTGAATACACATATATTCTTGGAGACTAGCCTACAGGTCAGTGAACGCGCGAATTTTTCAGGTACCTGCTTTCTAGTTATGATTTTCCTTAGGTGTAGTTTAATGCGTAGAAATGCAATTCGAGGAGTTTTAGGATGAGAAATTGAGTTTCAGAAAGACGTCATTCATGTAAATATTTTGTTATAAATTTTACATACAGGATACTTTTTTTTTTTTTTTTTTTTATCATTGGCTTCAGGCAAACAAGGACACAACATACGAAATGCAAACTAAGGCTATATAGCCAAATTTTTAAATAAACATTTTTCGCAGAAATTAGAAATAATAAAAATTAAGCAATGAGGGTTATAAGGGCTCTATGAGAACCTCTGTTACTCATAACGCTGATTCTTTCAAATTTTTCGCTAGTAAAGGATTTCACTAAACAAGCAACCACTTTACGTATAACTTACGACAGGTAAGTTGGTTGTTTTAAGTAACCTTCTGGGGTCAGGTAGGTTTGCTTAGTCACGTGACCTTATGTACTAGATCAACATGTTATATAAAAACTGCAGGCCATTTATATCTCTCGCGACTTACTGGATTCATGAAGAACGTACGCGAACTATTTTGAAACTCAAAGTCTTGCCAAATCTACATTTATGTAATGGTTTTATATAACCGACTACTGTATTCCAGGAAAAGTCGTGATATTCGAAATTGTAATTTTTGTTTTGCATTTTCTTACGATATTGAATAATATTATAACACAGGAAGGATGATTTATTTATTTGATTTAAATGATAGGACACGGAACCACAACAATGAAATAATTCGTAGTTTAAGATTTTATTTACCGATATAACTTTTTAACGCCTATTTTTAATAAGATATTACACTCAATATATTAAATTTTCGGAGAGCTTTTGTAATTACGGCTAGAACACAAATTGTGTTTACACTTCAAGCCAACAGATAACAGCACATTACAGTTTATTAGTTTCAGATTTACTCTGCCAGCAAAATCACGTAGAGAAAAGTTTATTTTTATCCAAATGACCAATTTTCATTGCCACAACCGAAAAAACTAAAACAAATAATACAAAAAAGATAACATTTATGTTAACAGAAAAGTCATGTCATTAATTTCTTCAGTAGTACCACCTAAAGATGTTATATAATTTTTTTTTCGCTCACTTTGGTATTGGTCTCTATAGTATTTGCCCCATACTTCATCCTGACTCACAATTTATAAATATACGTTAGGCGTTCACGAAAGCTCACTAGCTCTTAGTCACGTGACAAGGTTAGGTCAATCATCAGAATCTTAATGAACGACTGTATTGATTTTTAGGATCTTAAGATGGTGGAACTAAAATAAAGCTTACATATGTTATGCGTAGTAAATATTTGCTGAATTTGACGTCCACAGCTCTTTATGTATACGTTATTTTATTAATATTACTCATAGTTTTCGTTTCCTTCTTCTTTTATCGATTCACTGATATCTTTAATTTACAATATTTCACCGTTACAAGTATTCCTCAAGGTGTATAATATATTTAACGTTTCATGTTCAGAACGTTAATTTACAACACATGCAACATTGTCTATAGTAAATTTCTCCTACATAACCTGAAATGTGTTGGAAGATAAGAAAGAATACAAACTTTCTTATCTTTCAACAAATGTCAGATAATATGGAAGTAATTTAATAATCTAACAATGTAAAATGGTGAATATATTAACATTTAGAGCGTCAGCTGTCAAAAATATCTCGAAGCTTTCCGAAGTATGTTTAGTTGGAAAAGTATTGATAATTACAGGTGGTCATGCACCATTTCCCTTAGGTGCCCGTCTACTGGCCGTGTTTGTGTGAGTGAGGTACGGTGCCAAGGGCGATACTCACCGGCTCATCTGGCGCGATATTGCCTCTACAGCAAGACACTGTAGTGGCATGCAGTAGTATCGTATATAACTCGCCTGACTGACACTTTCAGAAGTGAGCCAATTTTTTTACTGGTGAATTGTTTTAAGTAAAGTCAATTGCATATTCCTAGAGTATTTCAACAAGAATACTGTAAGTAGTTCTTCAGTTGTAACAGGTTGAAAAAGCTGTTTTCAGTAATTTTGAGGTGCTCTGAAACGATTTTTTTTCATGGACGCGATGCTTTGAAACTACGCTTCCATGATCGTTTTGAAGTCTAGGTAATTTTAATTTCGTCATTTACGTTGAATAGTTTCGTAAAAAAACATTTACTATCACACTGCAATGCATTTTAAGCACATCGTATGCCTTGTGTCCTTAAATATAAATTTGATCTTACCCACCCTACCTTCGTGACTTTTTGTAAACTCCTGTTGGCAGTAATTCTCCAGTTCACTTACTATACGAAACCGAGCACGGTCTGTAAGAGAGGCGCTGCAGAGACTCACCGTCCACGCGAGGCAGGTGCGGCTGCTTGGAGATCCACTCCTTGAGGTGTCTCACGTCGCGAGCCGTCACCTCTGGGTCCTGGTACAGGACCTCCTCGATCCTCCTGCGCGTCTCCGGAGTCGCCTGCAGCAGCGTCATCTCTTGCGCGGGCGGGAGTTTACTGCACTGGCGTCACGACGACCACGGAGAATACTCATTCCTTCCACGGCCATCGCTCCATTATCAGGCACCTCCAAGCGAGACCTATTCTCTCACGGTCGTTACGTAGCTCTTTCTTTCACGGGCATCATTACCCAATCGTGTGCGCCTCTTCACTTCCATCACGATCTCGTTACGTCAGCTCCCTTTGCGCAACAATAATTTTCCATAATATTCCGTGAATGATCAGCGGGAAATGAAGTGTAGTGTTCAAACAACTTCGCAAGGCCAAAACATATTTCACAGAAACAATAGGCGCTTATGTTAAGTGTCAACACTGATTGGGCAAAACTTTACCATTTAAACAGAGCAAGGTGGCGCAACGGTTACGCATTGGACCCGGGTTCGATCCGCGGCTCTGGTCATCCAGATTTCGGTTTTCCGTGGTTTCCCAAAATCGCTCCAGACAAATGTTGAGAGGGTCTACTATCAAAGGCCATGGCGGAATCCTCTCCTAACTCCCGTCAATGTATCAAGTTTGTGTCACTGGCTCGAATGACATCAAAACGTAAAACAAACTCCCGTTACGTTTACCTCTTAAGAGTTTTGTAGTAAGTCGCGTGGATTCTCCAAGCATCCAGTAATTCCCGAGAGCAATTACTGCTTGCAGGTTTGTGGTTAGGGACGATTATTTTTGGTGAAAAAATTCCTACAGTTTGTTTCAGAACCTCATGTGCACACCTGCAGCTCTGCTTAATGATAAGTGATTATACGTTTTTAACTTCTACGTTTCTTAACGTTTTACTGCGAATCACAGACGTGAGGTAGCGCAGTAACCTTATTCAGACTTTTGCAGCCAATTGCGAAACATCTTTCCACTAAGACACGCTGCCAATGACAACGAAGCGAAGCTGCAGAGGTTCACGTGAGGCACTGAAATAAGTTGATGCAGAAATATTTCCGTGAATGTCATGGGTCCCTTGACACTACTCTAGCAAACATAGTAACGTGACTGAAAACAAACGTATCTAGCCTCAGTATAACACCTAATATAGCCACTGTATCTATGGAAGCCAAACTAAAAGTTGGTTGCCTATCTGACAGCGCGTTCGATTAATTCCCTTACAAACAAAACTTTTAAACTTGTTGCAAATATTTTATTACCTACGAAGGGTATTCCAGATGATAATTAGTAAAATAAATAAATAATTAAAAACCGTAAAATGAAAAATAGAAAAAATAATAATAAAATGATTTTGAAACCCCGTAACGTAGACAAAAAAAACGGGCTTTCTCAGACTGCTGTTGAATACTCAGAATATAATAACAGAATACAAGCAGCTATGTTATAAACGCATGCGTCAACGTTTGCTGGGTAGTCAGGACACATAAAAATTCACGGCAACATGTGAATTGCCAGAATAACGATAGAAGATCGTCCAACTTGAATATCTTTCAAGGTCAAAATATTCCACGATAATTCAGTATTCCTACGCATGAGCTATTCGCGGATCAACACAGCATCTTGCTTACATAAAACACGTAGTCAAACAGAAGAAACCGAGAGTGGGGAGCCCGCGTATTGCTTAACTTCTGTGTTTAAATAAATCTTAATTAATTTACACAGAAGACCAATGACATTCATGGGAAGCATAAATTTAAATTAAGTGAAATTTCGAGTGCGAAACAAAGCTCATAATTTATCTTTCATGTAACTTTAGTAATGTAGGGTGAAGAAGGGGTCTATCACCTAACTTTTGTATAGTTTCCAGTGTAAAATGAGAAACAATTCGATTACGATTCAATATTGTCATCAGACTTTATACATGATATGTTTTGTAAATATATTAAAGCTGATAATATTTTGCTATCTCACAGTTACTAGAATATGTTTCAATAGCTCACGGCAGATCATGCACGCTTCAGAGCTTGTTCCCGAGATTTTTTTCAGACTGGTGCTAATAACTCAAATATTTTTTAACCAAAAGTTGTGAAAAAAAATGAGTTGTGCAATCACACGATGCACAACACTGTGGACACGTTTTTTTTTTAAATAATGTACCATTCGCCAGCAAAAAAAAAAATAATTTCTTTCATTTTTGCTTATTTTCACGACGAAAAACGTGGTACTTTGGGTAATGAAATCAAAAAAACCGTTCAGTATAATTCTAGAAAAAAATTCAGCTACATATTATAACATACAAGTGTCAAAACTGTGCAGTGAAATTTTGATATGAGTATTAAGTAGCAATAAAAAATTCGAAATCGCTGCAAAACTCCGTAACAAGGCCTTCAAGATACGTGCAGTGTTCATCTCTAAAATATAGCCACGTTGCCGTGCACATTTAGCTGAAGTTGAAACGAAGAAGGAAGCAGCATTAGTCGATAACCAAAATGTAGCAGATAAAAATACAAATTAACAAATAATTAATGTATCTGGATGGTACACGAGGACAAGCCAGCATATTCTGAAAAGAGACGTCCATTGGCATCTGCCATTACGTGAAGAGTGACCAGAAGCCCTTCCATGAAGAAGTGACGAGTGCAAGATGAGGGGGAAAACTAGAGCATCCGGAGAAAATCAGCCGGTCAGTGGCAGTATCTGCCAAGTTATATACATTAAATTCGCTTTGTGGTGTTAAGTGTACTTATACTTCGTGAAGAATGCTAAACAGACATTTTTTTAATTACTAGAAACTCACCATAATTATTTCAAAATAATATTTTAAGAGGTAGGAGGTGTTAATTTTTTCTTAGCAAATGATATTAAGTATAAATTCCACCACGTTCTCTCACCTTCTGGCAGGGTCACAGTGTGTTTAAGAGAAGGGACTAGTGAGCCAAACCTGTCACCCGCCGGCCCTGGAATGGATGAAGTGATGAGTGTGGAGCAGCGACGGGAAGATAGTGACAGAGGATGGAAGGGGAGAACTGCAACTTCCACCACGGTTATGACGTGCGAAAAGTTTGGGGCCGGACCCAACGGGGATCGACTCGAGATCGCCTAGGTGGGAGAGTGAGAGATCTAACTTCTCGGCCACTATGGCCCCCTTTCTTAGCAAACGCACTCTTAATACACACACGTACATACATTAATATAATTATGCCATCAAGCTATAGGTAGAGGCACTATTATCTCGCGTATTGATTATAGGTCAGATTGAACGTCAGTAACGTATATTCCACTTTTTCTGTTATTAGACGAAAGCGGGTTTAACACACATTTGACGACTGCAAGCCAGTTATAAATAAGGAAACAAGTCGTGTGGATATCACGGACTACACTGCTGTACTGTTAGAAGCCAATGTATATTCGTCTTCAGCCGGTACAAGTATAGAACTGAGAAGGCTATAGGCTGTTGCCAAATGAATACGCGAAATACTTGTGCCTCTATAGCTGTAGTTTACAGTGGCGAAGCGTGGAGTGTTCTAGGGTAAGCGATGATTAACAGTAACTACACAGAACTGTCTGTTACCTGTGTAACCATTTAACTGGTAGGAACAGGTACGCTCCTCAGCTAGTACATGTAAGAGGTGAGGAACTAGTTCTCAGTAATACACCCAGGTCTCAGCAACACAACTGTCACCTGCTGAAAGTGTATAGTCGGATATCATACTGCTTACATTGGAACACATCCACGCTTCGCCACTGATAGGTTACCACTAGGTTTCGCAGATACATTCCGGATCAGGTTGAACGCCAAAATGTATACTTCATAATCACGTGTGTGATTAGTTGGCGGCTGTTACGAAACTCATTTGACTACTGCAAGCCAGTAGTGTATAAGGAAATAGTTCCTAGAGCTGTCGCGTGCTACTCGCTTGTAAGGTTGTATGCTAATGAATAGGGACCGCTGTTTTTCGCGAAAAGAATTTTGCCCCGGTTTATTTCAGTTCCTTACGTACACATCTGCAATTCTGCTTCACGGTTATTGGCAGTATGGCTATGTGAAGAGTCTTATATCATTTGACTAAGCCAATTATATTAACGTTCCTACAGCAACACACGTCTGTGATTTGCCGGTAGAATCTCAAGGCTCGTGAACGTTAAAATATCCAATCACTAACCACGAAGCAGATATGCAGATGTGCACGCAAGGACACGAAACAAAGTGAGGCAAAATTCCTTTCGCGGAAAACAGGGGTCATTACTAGTGAATAATCGACTGTATCCAGAGCGTGTACAGGACTGAGTAATCTAGGCTACTGCCAGATGAATTCGCGAAATTGACGTACCTCTTGTTACCACTGGTTGAATGTCACGTACATAGAGACATGCTGTCGACAGGAATAATGCACATAAGTTGAGTTAATTATGCATAGAGAGGAGAATGAGGTGTGATACCTACTTACGTCGACCTTATCATTTCCGTGCTGCTAGTACTTCGACCCGAAATAAACTTCAATTTACTTGGCCGTCGTTAATACGCACACACAAAAAAATTATACGCACAAACCAACACAAACACGCACAAACACACACATATATGCACATATGTACATTGTACATTTGTTTATTATGTAAGAATGATAGTAAAATGTGTAGTAAAACTCGTACAACACTACCATCTTACAGTTATTGCTGTATGAATTTTTACTACACATATTTACTAACATTCTAACGTAGTAAGCAAAATTTTGTAGGCTAATCAGTGATTTGAACCATGCATACTAATGGTTAATTTTAAAATTT
The DNA here is from genome assembly GCA_003012365.1 of Medauroidea extradentata. Classification (NCBI taxonomy): domain Eukaryota; kingdom Metazoa; phylum Arthropoda; class Insecta; order Phasmatodea; family Phasmatidae; genus Medauroidea; species Medauroidea extradentata. The sequence continues at coordinate 35,842 of PNEQ01006774.1, forward strand.
ACGTGCGGTTAACAATTCTTAGTCTTGTAACAATATTCAGGCTTAGGTACGCTCAACCTACAGAATTGTTTTACACTTTATTCTTAAGAATAATATTTAAATATTTTAAAATTTAACAACTTTTTTTAAGTTTCGCCCAGTGAGAGCATAAGTCTTAATTTTAACAAGGTTGGGGGAAAATGTGGGCACAAATAAAATAGTACACTTCTCAGCAAGCCAGTTCACGCACAAAATATCTCGTAGCAATATTAATATTAAAAATCATTATTTTAGCTTTAGGAAATTTTTTAATGAAGCTGTGAGCTGGATAAATATACGGCTAAATTTATCTTCTAAATACTAAATGTATTCCCTCTTGTGGACTACGAACATTGACGAATCATACGTAAGTTTTATTTCTTCTCTCGAACATGGAATCCGGCCATCCCCTCGCTAAATGCACTGGAGAAACTCTCTGAGCGTTTCAACTACTTCAATACTTAAAAAAATTAAACGTTAAATAAGAAAACTATATTTTTACGCCAAGCTATAATCTATAATCCAATCCACAATGAATGATAAAACGTTTTGGCCCAGAAAAAATGATTATAGACTGAGTTAAAGTTACCTCGTTACTCTAAGCTGTTGGTTAACATAACATAAAAAAATTGTATTGTCACAAAGGTATAAAAAATTAAAAAAAAAATAGCTTAAATTACCTTTTAAACTGGGTTCGTAAAATATAACGTACGTAAGTCAATAAATTAAAATAAGTAATGTGGCACCTGTCAAAAATACGTAATATGTATAAAATATTCAGAACTAGTTGTTAACAGCCGTTCTCGGTATATTTTAAGCTCAGGCGAAACCTGTCCGCCACATATGGAATATCGTTAAAATTTGTCTGTATTAACGAACAGTTTAATGTGAATATCCGTTGAATATACAGAAATGGGATCTTTAATGAGAAAACATAAACATAATCTCCATGCTTTACAAATATGGAAATATCCACACTTTCGTATAACAACTGTCAATGAATTTTCGGAAATGTTTCAGTAATATGAGGAACTACTCTTCACAAGGTACAAATACCAAAATTTAAATTTCGAATTAAAGTCGAGTTGTACCCTTTTAATAAAGCAATGTTCATACATTAATTAGCGTTTTATTGCTTTCGCCGTAGTTAAGAAGATAAAACTGAGTCATAAACTTGCATAAAAAATTAGTAATACTTGTAACTATATATATATATATATATATATATATATATATATATATATATATATATATACAAATTAAACTCTATTTTTAGATTTAAGTAATTTAGTAATTGAAACACGTTTTTTTTACTACCGTCGCAGAGTGTACTACTGGTTAGACTTATACTGATATATCAAAATATTTACTATCGGACTTTAAATTTACTTTTGATTTCAGATGTTCTGTATAAAAATTAATACGCCGGAGTCTATTAAGTTTACGTTGCTGATGCGATAGACATACCATTGTCCGTTCAATTAATAAAAGTAACTTTTCTATCTCCAAGTACTATTAATAATATTAAAATTTAACAAATTGTAATACTAAACGGCTGGTGACATCATGAAGTTAAACTAATTTTTTGTTATATTCGTATGACAAAAATTGCACTTTGCTGTATTAGGACAACGTGGTTATTTCTTGTGACGTTTGGTATAGGATCATAAGGACAAAAATAGTTAAAATTTAATCTTACGTTGGATACTTTACTATTATACACATACACAGTTTGCAAGGACGTAAAAATATTACTTTAGACGAAGTTGCTTCTTGGCGTCATATAAAATGACGTAAAATAACACAAGGGATCGTTTACTACATCTACACACAACGAACTCATCATTACAACAGTAGTGTAGTACAATACCATATACAAATTATTCATGACAAACTTGTGGACTGCAACCGTTACATTCATCACTTAAAAAAATAAAATAAATGCCAGATAGACTATGCTTGTCTTGTCCTGTGTATTACTGCATAAAAGTTAAACTAATTCAGTCGCCAACAATGCAGAACTTTCCACTTTCAAATATCGTTTCTGGATAGTTTCTATAATGTTCTGCTAACATTTACATCGGCAGATTTACAACCGGGAGATTTTTTAATCACATGCTTGCAGACTTTAAAATGTGGCCAGTGAACAGCGACTCAGTGAAAACCACCAATAAGTCGCGTTATTTACTTTGCTGAAATTTTATAGGCAGTTCGAAATAAAGTGAGCACTCGAAAAAACCCTGCTAAAGATCTATTTCCAGCCAATTCGTATCTTTCCGCGTGTAACGGCTAACGACGGGAAACGTCTAACCTCCTGGGACACGTCACTTTATGTGTGCGAGTGTAAGATAAATTTTTCAGTCGATAGGTACCTATATAGTTTGATAAAAAAATAAGTTTATTAATTATGTAAAATACAATTATATCGCTGTCGGTAGATTTTGTTTCGATTGTTTTATTTAAATACGAATAAACACGGAACTATGTTTTGTTATTTCGTTGCCAACCATGCAAGCAGTAAGGTGACTATCGGTAATGTTGAATTATATGTATTAACAGCTAGTGATACTTTTCAAAGGTTAAATATTTAGTGTTCACTTTATTCCGAACGGCCTATAACAATTTATTTGAAAATAATACAAAGACGGCTTCGCAAAATACATTACCTTGAATTAAGCACGTTATATACGAACTACTACATATATATGAAGAAACTATTAAAATAATGGACGATTAGGTACTTAAGATCACTCAGTAAAATTAAACTCGCTGGCAACTAAGTTCAATATTACTATCCAAACGTAAAACTTAACGTTTCTGTAAGTGAACACTGTCAGTAACCAATGTGACTGTTAAGTTACGCAGTTTGAAAATGAAATCTTACGGCATAAGAGATAACAGAGCCTCTTAAGGGGACTGTTAGATAATGTTCTAGTATTTTCAGTTTTCGAGCCAATACATTAACTCTAATTCTAGTATCAAAATTTTCTCATTGATAAGAAATAGAATATATTATTGGTAAACTACTTGACATAAATAATAACGAAGTCTTTAATTAATTTGCTATGCAGAATAGTTGCTAGAGAATTATTGGTCAACTTTCAAGAACGATCACAAGCATAATATAAGATTTACATATACCACTATTTCGATCTCCAAAATTCATCACAAATATCTTCTATGCCTCAACATTGGCACATTTACTAAACATATTTTAAGACAGAATTTATTGCAGAAAATAGATACATAAAATTTAACATCTAGCTCTCCCCCTTAAAGTACAAGATATGACGTGAGCAGGGATAGGTATTTGAATGTCAAATTGTGTTCGATACTGCTCGGTAATTTTTAATGATAGACCTTACAGACAAAAGCCACTTACTGCACTAGAAGAAGACAAAATTGCTGTACAGGAATAGAAGCATAAGAAATAATTATTTTACCTTTTTTTCGAGTGTATTTCGTCAATGAAAATACCTTATTATTTTTCATAGTTTTCAGGGTGTTTAAATCGCTGTAAAGGATACTATAGCAATGTGAGCTTCACGTATAAGAACAAAATAACAAGGCGTGGAATATATGTAGGATTTACGGGCACTAAAATACCACCATCTCTATCATTGCTTTGGTAGCGGTTGGTGCAATGACTAGAGCGTTCTCCTACCATCAAGGTGATCCAGGTTCCATTCCGAGCGGAGTCGGTTCCCGGATTTGTACACGTAGGGGTCTTGTCCGATGATGGCTCTGATCGGCGGGTTTTCTCGGGGATCTCCCGTTTCCCCCGCCTTTCTCATTCCGTCACTTCCTCCAATGTAGGGCTTCATTTCATGCCATCCATCAGGATATGCAGATGCCTACGGTCGTCCAGTCAAAAATCTCCACTCCGGGTACGATACCTATCACTCGGGTACCCTTCCCACACGTTGAATATTTATTTAGTTATTTACGGAGATGGATGTACGTACAAAAATAGATTACACAGAAAACGTCTTGCTAACGACTCACTTTACGTTTATCTAAGAAAAGAAAATTTACTTCAAGGTATCCGTCTATAGTTTAAAAATTCAGCACGCTTGTTAGGATAATGATTTTCAGGCCTCTAAAATTGGCCAAATATGGCCTTTCATACTGCTGTAACTCC
>PNEQ01006774.1:45000-57544 GCA_003012365.1 Medauroidea extradentata
CATGGCAATACTGTGTGACCGAAATGGGTAACGAACTCATAATCCTCACAACTGCGACTGCAGTGTATAAAACCTTCACCCGTCACTCGGTGTGTGAAGAAGTAAACCCGGGTAAGTATCTTCCAGCAGGAACATAACGTTATGTTCTTGTATCAGGTTTAAAATTGTGATCGAATCGTGCGGTTAGAGATACCCGGTGATTTCTTGACATATCCTTGGAAGGACACAGATTCTTTAGTTTATTTCTAGGTTCACGCTATACGATATCTATCCGCTTAGGAAATAAATAGAAAATTTCACAAATAATTTATGAAGCTAGTTTTTTTTACTACTAGCGTAATTTTATTCTACCTACAAATTATTGACCTGAAAACATTTCAGTTCACGGGAATTTGAGGTCATCTAACGCTTCGGCGAAGCAGTTATAAGGATACCAGAATTTTATTGCGAGTGTTGTTGTAATCAAGAAATTTTCAATCAAGCTAGAACAAAAAAAAATGTCAAGTCTAATACATATTTTAAGACAAATTTTGTTCCAGTAATATGATTAGTTAAACCAGACTAAAGCGCACTTTCTCCCGCATTCTTTTTAGTTTAATGTAGTTCTTCATTAGTTTTACTACCTGAGTTGCCTTTGTACAATTTTTCATTGTATTTTTACGTGTATAAATTTGAATCTTCATATTTTTAATCATGTTAGATTTATATTACAGAGATAATGAGAGAAGAGAGAGCAAGAGAGATAACGTGGTAAACTGACAATTAAATTGTTTTGATACCAACTTCCAGTTTAAGTTTAAAGATATATATATGTGTTTATATTTATTTAATATGTTTTTGTAATGTGTCAGTATTTTTTATTTTCCTATGTAATTTGTTTTTATATGTGAGACACTATTTAATTTGGCCAGACCTCAGATTATTATCTATATGTGTAATAAGAATAGTGGTTTTGCTTATTGTATTATTATGTAAACTTTAATTTTTGCCAGACCAGATTATTTGCATTTTAGATTACGACTGATTAATTGCTCTATGACTATTCTGATATCCATTCTCATAGCACAACCCGCGAAGTTTTGAACTATTTTGCCGAATGCTGATTAGCTGGTGGATTAACGCTTCTGAAAACAATGATTTGATTTTGCGTCTTCGGTAATTTTGTTAGGACTATTACAAAGGACGATGAGGAGAGCAGCAGCATAGAAAAAATAAGGCAGTATAAAGGTCGTTGGTGGCTCTAGGTTTTACCTTAACGAATTAAAGCAGGGTAGAGATGTTATTTCAGGTCGCCTCTGTGTAGAAGACGGAGTCAAGAAAATGGCAAGAGGGCCTGGACTCGGGACTACCGTAAAGTTATATTAATTAATCTTCCACGATTCAGTATAGTGTGCCAATGAACTATAACCGTATGGGTCCGAGGGAAGATATCAGAAGGAGAGGAGCAACTCTACGAGGTGTGTCCAGGCCTGTCTTCAGTTACAATCACCGTGGGATTTCAGCAGACGTCAAAAGGATAGTTTGCTGTTCAGAGATAAGTGAAACCGTCTTTTATATATATATATATATATATATATATATACATATATATGGCGTCATATAGTTTGCATGATAGACGCTAAACTCCTCCATGTTTCTAAATGTTCCTGGCTTCAGTTTATGAACTTATATCCTACGTATAACCTGATTTAAATATACTAATGCAGTTTGCTCTACCGATTGCAGTTATTTAACGTGTCTATTTTGATCTATCTAACATGGTTAAAGACTCTAAATGCTAAACATTCACGTAGTAATATCTGACTGGCAGTTAATGGCAAGTAAATACCGACATTATTTAAATTTGACCTTTTTCAAATTCAGAAGATTTGTCGTTTTAACAGAAATATTTTAATTGATTTCTTTCTTATTCTGGGGTCTGAATATCTTCCATTGATTTTTCCCACTGAATCGTCTAGAAATTTATCATTAAATTCATGCAAACCTACATATCTCATTAGTCACGTATCTAGAAGTGTTTTGTCAATTACGATTTAGGATGTAGGGCTTGCTGTTGAATGTTGGTACGTTAGGTAACACAACGTAACCTCACATGCATTGGGTAATATGCCTATGGTAGCATGCATATACAAGATAATCGCCCGTAAAATAAACGCTAGTAAGTTCTGTAGTAGGATAGCAAGATATACTACAGTAAGAATTGCTACGTTACTGTGTGTGTGTGTGTATATATATATATATATATATATATATATATATATATATATATATATATATATATATACATATACATATATATATATATATACACACGCACACACATTAATTTGGTTACTGTCATGGGGAATGTCCTAAAGTATCTGTTAGATTTCGACAATGATAGAAAACTTTGGGCAGTATGAGTAGTCAGTTTTATCAATAAGGAAACCAATACTTACTATGATAGCCGTTATTTCAGTAGAACTACATACAACGTATTCTTACCAAAAGTAACAACAGCTATGAACCACGACTTATATGAAATGTGCGTGGCGAATCACCTAAATTAGACATCAATTTGAAATTATAGTTTTTGTGCTGAAATACACGCATTTTACTCATTAATTCAAGCGATTAATACAATACAACAGCTGTCTTCAAAAGTAGCTTCAAAGAATAGAAGGCAGTTTTCGTGTTTGGACAGCGAGCAGGCAACACTCGCTGTAGGAAGTTCCGGTCGTCCCTCTACGTTGAATGGTGGGAGGGTTCCGGTAGGTGGAGGGTGAACGAATGGGAAGGCAGGAAACTCGGACTGCTCTGTCACGGCAGCGAAGGAGACGTGAGGTTCCTTTACGATCAGCCATGCTCCGGAGGAGAGATCCGATGATGTGCAGGGGCGAGGAGGGGTGGTTTTAGAGACGTGGTCTGACGTACCCCTCCCACACCCCTCTCTAGCAAACCCTGTCCCGTCCTCAGCATCTCCGTGAGACGCGACTCCTGGTACAGCCAGTCGATAGTCGATATCTTTGGAGGCAGAAAACACAGGTGATCGTCGTCACTTCCAACTCGAGAGGAACAGTAGAATACACGGAACAAGATGTGTTCTTTGAATGATTTCTGTGATGGTGATGTATGACAAACTGAAGTGATTTTTTTTTTTTTGGAATTATGACACTACGATCAAACCCACACGTACATAAAAGGACTAAGGACCAGAAAATTAGCAACAAATATACGATGAAACAAACTAGGAAGCCACAAATGGCTACAAAAAGAACGATATGAATTAACGGTCGCTATATGAACCACCAACAGATGCAATGGACGACTTGAGGTACACGTCCTCTGACATCACACCGCAGAGGGAGAGTACTGTGGGAAACAAAGCTAGTTTACAAACATGCTGATTTGTTAGTTGGTAATTGCAGAAACCAAACATTTTGTGCACTAATAGACTTGCACGCAAGAGTTAAAAATGTGTGTTTCATTTCGTGGTTAAGATACACAAATGCATAAGATCAATGTTTACCTGAAAGAGTGGCAAATTTCAAACAAATAATCAATGTGATGCCAAACGCCTGTATAAAGGTTATGTTCGGTTGCAGTATCATGGGGGTAGGGATTGTATCCCGCACCAGACTGAAGCTCCGCCTCATTTCAAGTTGTCCATTGCTAAGAAGGGACGATGCATTTAGTGTAATAATGTAAACATACCAATAAGAACAATGAAACTATGCTGAAAATTTTAAAACGTCTCTTTTTCCTGCTTTCCTAAAGTATAACAATATATACGCTTGAAAAAATAAACAGTAATCTTACCATTAATAAGAATATAAAAATAATTTTTTTCCATTGAGAGACAAAACATATTACTTATTCCTACTCACACCAGTAAAATGTGAGGTATTACCTAGTGCATGATGCCAACATGCTGTGGTCATAATTGCAAAATATTATCAAATGACTGCATATGAAATAATATGTTATTCTTACAATTGCGTGCCCAAAAAGTAACCGAACTGAAAAATTCGCGTTTTGATTTGGGCGCAAGCTAGAATTCCATCGACTGTAAGAGAGCGTCACTTTCGTAATTGGCTTTTGACTTATTTGACACATCCTGGAAGTCTCTGAGCCAATAATGGAAATATAACTGATACACACCTATATCACTTAAACAGCAAGCAGGTAATGAGCATCTGCTGTCTGCTTCAGTTCACAGATATTATTGCAGGCTAGCCTACATGTCAGTGAACCCGTCTCTTACTACCCCAGTAGCAATTTTTGGCTGTACCAACGTAAGTCCAACGTTTGCCTCAAGATTTGGCCAACATTGGAAACATTACGTTGGTCTGACATCAAAATGACACTCGGGCCTACGTTGGCCCAACATTGGTTTTTTAGTTGGATGCCAACCCGAAAACAACATTTGTCCAGCAATCGCCCAACATTGACATTATAGGTTGGGCCAATGTTAAAATGTTGCGTGGGCCTACGTTGGCCCGACGTTGGCTTTTGCAATTGAATTACGTTGGACCAACATTGGCGAAACGTTGGATGAGCAAAGTGGTGAAAAAATATACTCTAAAAAAGCAAATTTAAGGCAAATATATGTAATTCTCTTAATTTTAGAGCTCTCATGTACAGCACAAACTTCCTAAAGTGCGTAAAAAGTCCACCAGAAGTGCACTGCTTTACAACTCAGGACCCTTACAATGTACAGATGATTTTACGCTACGACCCATTAAATTACCGATTGCTCTACGATGCCAACTTGAAAGAAGCAATGTTTTGTTTGCTATCATAGTTAAGCAATCGGCATGAATGCTTACTCGAACGCCTACATTCAGTGAAATATTGGTAGTTTTTCCGAGACACTCTGCCACTTAAATTATCAACTTGTCAACTCATTCACTGGAATAGGGCTACAAAAATTCCAGCTATTCATAACTAACGGAGTCACACTAAGACGTTAATTAATTACGTCACGAAGTTTAAGTGCAGGTAACAATTTTGTGTACTGGACTCAAAAAATTTTGACTCCATATACAACGGATGAAACAAAATATAACTTTAGACACGGTAGCTATTTTGTAGGTTAGTAGGCATTCGCACATCCACGAAAATGTATTTAATTTAATTAAGATCACATTTTCAGAATTAGTGTTTCACATTCATCCCTGTAAAAAATACATCTGCACACATACAATTTCAAAAACATCAACATTCACACTTGCAAACATCTATAGAGCCCTCTAATAAATGTCCGCTTTAGAGTTAGTTTGACTATATAAAAAACTATACAGAGTGTTACTCATATAAACAAGATCACATTTATCCAAGTTAATGTACCACATTCACAGTCGTAATATACAAATATAAATATATATGTATATAAATATACATATACATACATACACACACACACACACACACACATATATATATATATATATATATATACAAATATATCGGCACACATACAATTTCAATGCCATCAACATACGTACTTACATTAAATGTTAATAAAAAATTTAAGTTTGTTTAATTGGTGTCATGCAGATGGCATCAAAGCCAAAGATTATAACATAGAAAACCAGCTCCGAAGTTTCTAAACAGCAAAATATTTTGTTGCTGAGTTAACGACATCAAAGAGAACTGTGGTTTTCAAGTACGAGTATATATAATTTAAAAATTAATTTTATGAGAATGTCCTATGGAATAGTCTTCTCTTTCCTCTGTAATAAGTCTACAAAATTAATAACAAAAATGTATCGTAATTATTTTTATGAGTATTACTGGTGTATTATTTCGTAACCAATCGGCGTATTGCACACCAGCCATTTAAATGTATTAATAAATTTTTGTTACACGGGTTAGTATAATGATATTTTAGTTCTATTAATATTCTATACGATCTTTGAAAGAATTCTTCAATGGGGTTGTGTTACAAACTGAATAATATTGCTGGATATACGTCATTGATAACAAATGACGTTGACTCACAAAAACATAAAAGAGCAAGGCGCGAGAAAATCAACCGAATATGCGAAAGAAGCAATTTAAGGAACCGAGAAATGGCCGTAGTCAACGAACATGAAAGCAATTTCGAAATAGGAATATAATCGGTATATAACAGAAATCAATAAACGTGAAAAAAAAAAGGGGGGGGGGTAAAGTAAAACTTAGACAAAGGATAAAACAAGATGCATGACAATGACAACAGTATTCGATGACAGACAACGACTACAACGCAAATGAACACTGCAACAGAAATGATAATAGTAGCCTCCCTTCGACGACAACAGAAGAGATGTTTCGGGAACTTGTACCTGTTCCCATGTTATGGCACACGAACAACCTGAGGAACTACAGCAGCCTGTAAATAAACCAGGAAAACATATCGTGACACCAAAACTAAGTAGGCTACAGAAGGAAATGAGACTATGACAATACGACACACAGAACAAGATTACCAAATGCCGACGTTACAATCACGAGACTCGACGAAACAACAACGAAAACAGAAGAACACGAGGGTTTCTCTCCGACCATCTAGAAGCGACTAAAGCCGACTTGAATTGATTTTTCCTCTACTTTTAATCTTGTTTCACTGTTGTTATTCTGAATCAACTTAGCACTGCAGTGGCGTATGCCCTTAATTTTTCACTAAATAATTTGCCGCCATTGCAAGAATCTATCAAATATTTTATAATTTATTGATATAAGAAGCACATTAAAATGTCTACTAACGTGTTACGTGATCACACAAAGACACGAAAGCTCTGATCCAGTAAGGTCACGGAGTGTATTTGGTTCGCTATAGGTAGGGCTAGGAAAAATTCGCGAGTTCAATGACCTGCATGGTAGAATCCAATGTCCTATGCATACTTAAGCCCCGTCTATTCGTTCATTGTCTGCTGTCTGAATGAGTAGCAGGTAATGGACACATGGTAGGACATCGGTATAAACAGGATAATGGATTCTAGCATATTGGTCATTGAACTCGCGAAATATTCCTAGCCCTAGCTATAGGTCTGTGAACGCTCGGCTGTCGGAAAATATTAACGCAAAATTCGCACGGCTCTTCAGACGGGATCACACAGCCAACTAACACTAGGAGCTGCGTCCACAGATGTGTGCGGTGCCTGAGGTGCACATGGTGGAATCTGCAGTCACACATACTGTTTATGTAAAAATATATTTTCCAAGATTACGTCATTCAAAACTTGGCTACTATTTACAGAGCATCAGACTTTAAAGACAAAGTCTTCTAATGAAAAGTAACACGAGCGTGCCTACATATACCCTGAATTTATGTCTTATTTTGATAAACACACTAACTATGTATCAACAGTCATTGAGTATTGTTGTTGCGGGTTTTATGGCGGAGAGGGAGTCTGTGATAGCTGACGAGAGACCGAAGAATTGAGCGAGTCACTTCTTTGCGAGAATAGATTCCCGAAGCGCTATGACAAAAGCGCGACTGCGGAATCGCTTGAACTGAGTGAAATGTGATTAGAGGTGCGTGAACTTCGCAGATTTACCTGGCAGCAGCCTATGTTTCTTAGTCCTACACACGCACTGACAATTCAGCAACTTCTAACCGTATCAGCAGGTGTTAAATTTATTACTGGTCTTGCAGTCGTCAAATACGTGTCGGAACTGCCGTCGTTCAATAACAGACTTTTCCATTAAGTATTCGGTCTGACCATTCAACCTTACCCATCGGCGAAATTCATTCGTCTGCGGGATTGATCCGTATCAGACTTTATTTTTGGAGGAATACACTGCATAAAAATTGAAATACTAAGTTAAGACGCGCTAGGTGCTAAATTTTTTATTGATTTTCTGCAATAACGACTGTTTTAAAATATGTTTGGCAAATGTGGCATTTTGAGGTACATAAGATATTTGTGATGAATTTTCGAGGTCACAATATGCAGTATGTTCTTCTAATATTGGACTTGCAATCATTCTTGAAAGTCGACCTATAATTCTCTTGCAATGATTCTGCATGATAAATGAATGAAAGGTACCATCATTATTTATGCCAAGCAATTTATGAAGAATATTTATTTTATGTATTGTCGAAGATAACATTTTGATAATACAACCTGAATAACTGTTATGACTCGAAAACTGAAAATATAACATTCCCCCTTCAGGCTAACATTTGTTAGTAACCTGGAGTAAGCAATAGTAATTAATTTTGGCTTTGAAGGTAATTTTATTAAGTAATTAGTGTATATACATCATGAAAATAATTGTGGATATTAGGTACAACATTAAATGCATACAATTCGTATGATTTCGTTGGTAGTCTTTTCAACCAATTTTGAAGTCAAAATGGGCGATTCTATGTGTTCAGCAAAGTAGACACATTCTAACACATACACCAACATAGATTCGCCAGAGAATTCGGGACAGAGTATTAAAAACTTATTTCACTAATTTATGATTTTAACCTAACTTTTGCCAACATATAATTATAGTAGACCCTATGACTTAAACATCAGTTTTACTGAAAGGTACGAAATTCATTAATATTTTTTACTTAAAAAATTTGAGCACAATATTGTACTCTTTACTGTAGATTTTTCGCTGATTAAATAATTCACAACTTAGTTATTCATCTGAGACTGTGTTACGTTATACTGGGATCTAGTTTATTTTCTCCTGGTCGAATTAAACTGTTTCGTCGTAAATTACGTCGTGAAAGCGTCTGAATTATGTTTAAACTTCGAGGAATATTGAATATAATTAAGAGAAATTGGGTTGGGGACTTATTGCGTGTTTGGAAAAAAACTAGTTATTCTGCAGCTGGATTCTCCGGTGATACCAACGTGAGGCACGGCAAGTTATGACGCGATTACGACTGACAACCGTCTGCACTATTTCGCACTCGCCGGGAGACTGAGGGATCGCCGAGTGTTTGGGAGTCGGTTCGCCAGTTGGAACGAACCTTCTCTAATTGGCCAGCTGGTTTGACGTCATTGAACAGCCACGAGGACCTTCGATAACATGCCACCTAGTGTTACTTGGTGAAAGTTTGGCTTGGCACCACCGATAGACTTTCGGCGCTGCGACTGATTCTACTACGATACAGAAATTTCTTGATTGGCAACGTTATTTGTGGGTTACGGTCGATACACTCGCTAGGTACAGGGCCAGGAGCCCAAAATATTGTGAATCCATGACGTAATGGCCGTCATCTTAGATTTGACATTAATATATTCCCTATTTTGTTATTTCATTCCTTGGTTTTTTCTACATTTTGGAAATATTTAGACCGAACCTACTTATTAGAAAGGTAAATGTCAAGTTAAAATTCAAGTTGACAGCCATTGCGTTATGGCCCCTCGATATTTTTGGCTCCTGGATCATGATCAACTACCCTGCGGGGTTTATCGGCCGTAACCTACTATTGACGTTGTCGGAAAGTTTTAATTTGCATTCAGAGATGGCGTTACAGCCAGAAGTTAAATAGCATGTTAAAATTCAGATTTTACTTTGGTATAAGCCAGAGATTATGGCGAATCAGGCAGGAGTTAGGTATCATGACAGAACTTAGAAGTTGTCAGGCTTGGTAGCTTAGATTCATGTAGCCAGTGTATTTCTTACTTAAACTAAAAATAGGATTTTCTTGAGGTCCGATGGGACACTAACACGATTTTTTTCGGAAATTAATTTTTGTAAAAAGAACATAGATATGACAGTAACAGTACTTAAACTTTGAGAAGTTTCAATTTGACTTTAGACTTTAACTTTGTTCGGGAATTATTTTTGTATGAAATTTGAATTAGTTTCTATTAGAGTTTTCGCAATTTTTAAGGGTAGATTCGTGACCTCATTAGTCACATTTCTCTATTTTGAGCATATGATTTTCAATGAGAAGACTTTTAAATAATATTGCAGTATCAGTATTTTCAAATATGACTCCCAATGGCAATATATTTACTTAACTGGTACAGAATGTGAACCAACTGTGTCTGCTTATGGATCGTCCTTAATTCATGAATAATCGTATTTTTTTCATGTGAGAATAAAAATTACCGATGACAAAGACCGTCAATTTTATATTCCTGATAGTAATATTTATATTTAATAATTATTTTTGTGTGTATATAGACACACAAACGTAGAAAATGTGGGCTTGCTTCGATAAAAAATATGTTGTGCCCAAAATACACGTAATGAAACAAAAATTGTTGTAAAAGTTTAAAAATCCCACTCAAGTTAATTTCAAACATTTCACAATGAACTCAACATTGATATTTATGCAGGTATTATTTGGTGTTAGCTTTGTGCTCCCAGGAGGACTTATCTACAGATGGACCATCTGGCCATAATTAAGTACCCATGGTTTATTCATATTATTTATCTCATTGTAGGTTTGGTATGTGCTTATCGCAATACTACATGTAACAAATGTATTAAACTACATTGGAATTAATTTTATGCTTATATTTTCATGCTTAGGTATTATATATACCTTGATGGCGATCGTGCATTTTATAGTGTCGTAAATACATATCTCAGTATGGATTCAAGTAAAGTTATGATTGCAGTCACACAGCAATAAAATATAATACTTATACTTTATCCACATCAAATATCTTTGTAAACTAACCTGAGTTCTAATGAAATGTAGCGATTTATTTCAACAAAGGCCATTACATTATACAGAACCAAAGTGGTACTACCGAATGTTGTTTCTTTCATGTCCTGCAGCCTCAGAAAGTTTCGTTTTGACATTTCTTCTTGTTTTAGCGAGTTGTGTCTCAGTTTGCGTAAGGACACGAAAGTTTGCAAGTCCCTGGGGAATTCTCAGCCATCTCAGCTGCCCACATGGTATATGCTATGTGTTGTCAGAGCTCGCAAAACTTTTCGTACAGATTTTTATGGCTTCAGAAACCATCATTTGTCTCCTCTCAGTGTCTGTGGCTAGAGTTATGTTTGCCAGCATACTATTTGGAGATAAAATAAGCAAAAAATGTTGCTGGCCTCGTTCACACTCAGAAAGCATCTCTTTCCATTTGACAGCGAACAATATTTGTGTATTTCTGGGGTACAAATAAAATTCTTATGTCAAAAACATTATTTATACCTGAAAGTAGATAATAATGAGATACGCAGTAATATTTCTTATTCTTTTTAATGGATCACACTATGTTATTGTTGATACATTATTTAGTAATTTATAGATTTTCATCCAGCAACAGTTAAATCAACAGACTTGTACCTTGCGATGATGCAATTTCATTTAAAGACATGTAAACGCTCAAGAAATTAGTTCTTAATGATAAATGACGTAATTGTAATGGTGTGTTAAAGTTGAATGTATTATATTAAACCTTGCATTACTCAAAACACTGACAAATATTTTAAGCGAATATTATTAATTCTTTAATTAATAAATACAAATTGTAACATGTCTTTTATAAAGTGATTCATGGAATAAATCGTTGAAATTATTACTTTGGAATGGGAAATCAACTGCCCTTCTGCTGTATGTACTACACACATAATAATTATGTTCTTTGTTAATTATGGGAGAGAAATTTGCAAATTATATAAAATCTCCTGCCTTTTCAAATCTTGCCTTTAATGCAATCAATTGTGTACCCCTGAGCTGTATTGTATTAAGCAACGTTAATGATGTAGATCGCGTTACTGATACCATTGTGATATGTGTACTGACATTAAACAAACTTAATATCGGTATAATGTATTTTAAAGTTTCTTGCAATGGAACAGAATGACAAACTGTAATTGTGAACATATTCCATCACGATATATGTCGTCCCAGAAATCTTAGAATGATACTAAGAAAACAAACAACGAAAAACGAAAAAAAAAGAGAAAACAACCCTAGTTGGTTGTAGTCAACACATTATGATGATACATTGTATGGTAGTGCTAAGTTAGGGTGTGTATATACATACATACATATATATATATATATATATATATATATATATATATATATGTGTGTGTGTGTGTATGTATATATATTGTAACATAGCATTTTCGCTAAGTCACTGCATTGGTAAAATTAATGTTAATATTGTTTTCTTTTAATTTTTAATACGTGTAAATTTGTTTGCTTTGATCTGAAAACCCGTATTCTAGGTGAAATATTAGCATATAGTGTATGTTTTGTCTTTGGTGACGTAAATGTGATATTTTATTTATATTTTATATTTGTGACTGCTTCCACAAAGTTTTGTAAGTAAAATCCGTATGTGCTTTGGACAGTAACTAATAGAGAACGCTAAAACTGAATATCGAGAAAATTGTACATCTAGAAAGTGAGTGTAGGTGTGCTATGCTGGGAACAACGAAAGAAGGAGGACTATGGACAGAACGTTTTGGCTTTTTAAAGGGTAATGATGGAGATTCAGACGCTTTGGTACGGTGAAAAGAAATGCAGTATTTTAAACTGAATTACCTACTTCTGGTAAAGTCTGTCTACGTTCTTCAAGTAAGTATTCTGCCCTTGGTATTTGTGGAACTTCGTACCAGGTGCACGCGCTGTATTTAAACTGAATTACAGCAACTACAT